>JAMKQA010017192.1:0-13628 GCA_024699735.1 Posidonia australis | reverse complement strand
GTGCGCCACCTTGGTGCGCCAACTTGGTGTGCCAGCCCTGCTCACAAATGTCTGATTTGGGCTCTGGCTAATGGGTTTGGGGCTCGGTTTAAGGGCTGATCGCATCCAAAGCAACATAGAGACACTCATTCCTGGGTTACCTCAAAATCAGGGTGTCTACACTCACATATTTCCAACTTTGTCTAGGCCTCGGGCTAGGTCTAGATTGTCCCATCCTACATTCGCTCTGGGCGGACGAATCTCGGTGCCATCCTTGTGGGACTTGTTCCAATGATGGACAAGTTTCACATATTTCTAGCTTTGTCTAGGCCTCGGGCGAGGTCTAGAGAGTCCCATCGCAGATTCGCTCGGGCGGACGAATCTCTGTGCTATCCTTGTCGGACTTTTTCATGATGAATAAGTCCCAGAAATTTCAAGTGTTGTCTAGGCTTCGGGCAAGGTCAAGATTGTCCCATCCCAGATTCGCTCCGGACGGACAAACCTCGGTGCCATCCTTGTTGGACTTGTTCCATGATGGACAAGTCTCACATATTTCAAGCTTTCTCTAGGCCTCGGGCGTGGTCTAGATTTTCCCAGCCCAGATTCATTCCAGGCGAACAAATCTCGATCCTATCCTTGTCGGACTTGCTCTATGATGGATAAGTCCCTCATATTTCCAGATTTGTCTAAGCCTCGGGCGAGTTCTAGATTGTCCCATCCCAGATTCGCTCCGGGCAGATGAATCTCGGAGCCATCCTTGTCAGACTTGTTCCATGATGGACAAGTCTCACATATTTCCATCTTTGTCTAAGCCTCGGGCGAGGTTTAGATTGTCCCATCCCAGATTCGCTCAGGGCGGACGAATCTCGGTTCTATCCTTGTCGAACTTGCTCCATGATGGATAAGTCTCACGTATTTCCAACTTTGTCTTGGCCTCAAGCGAGGTCTAGATTGTCCCATCCCAGATTCGCTACGGACGGACGAATCTTGGTGCCATCCTTATCGGACTTGTTCCAAGATGGACAAGTCTCACATATTTCAAGCTTTGTCTATGCCTCAGGCGAGGTCTAGATTGTCCCATCCCAGATTCGCAACCGACAGACGAATCTCGGTGATATCCTTGTCAGACTTGCAACATGATGGATAACTCCCACATATTCCAAGCTCTGTCTAGGCCTCGGGCGAGGTCTAGATTGTCCCAACCCAGATTCGCTCCAGGCTGATGAATCTCGGAGCCATCCTTGTCGGACTTGTTCCATGATCGACAAGTCTCACATATATCCAGCTTTGTCTGGGCCTCAGGCGAGGTCTAGATTTTCCCATCCCAGATTCGATCTCGGCGGACGAATATCGGTGCTATCCATGTCGGACTTGCTCCATGATGGATAAGTCCCACATATTTCCAGCTTTGTCTAGGCCTCGGACGAGGTCTAGATTGTCCCATCCCCGATTCACTCCGGGCGGACGAATCTCGGTGCCATCCTCGTTGGACTTGCTCCATGACGGACAAGACCACCATATTTCTTGCTTTGTCTAGGCCTCGGGCGAGGTCTAGATTGTCCCATCCATGATTCACTCTGGGCAGACGAATCTCGGTGCCATCCTTTTTGGACTTGCTCAATGACGGACAAGTCCCACATAATTCCAGCTTTGTTTACGCATCGGGCGAGGACTAGATTGTCCCATCCCAGATTCGCTCCGGGCGGACGAATCTCGGTGCCATCCTTGTCGGACTTGTTCCATGATGGACAAGTCTCACATACTTCCAGCTTTGGCTAGGCCACGGGCGATTTCTAGATAGTCTCATCCCAAATTTGCTCTAGGCGAACGAATCTCGGTGCTATCCTTGTCGGACTTGATCCATGATGGAAAAATCCCACATATTTCTAGCTTTGTCTAGGCCTTGGGCGAAGTCTAGATTGTCCCATCCCATATTCGCTTTGGGCGGACGAATCTCAGTGCCATCCTTGTGGGACATGTTCCAATGATGGACAAGTCTCACATATTTCCAGCTTTGTCTAGGCCTCGGGGGAGGTCTAGAGAGTCCCATCGCAGATTCGCTCCGGGCGGACGAATCTCTATGCTATCCTTGTCAGACTTTTTCATGATGGATAAGTCCCACAAATTTCCAGCTTTGTCTAGGCTTCGGGCAAGGTCTAGATTGTCCCTTCCTAGATTCGCTCCAGACGGACAAACCTCGATGCCATCCTTGTTGGACTTGTTCAATGATGGACAAGTCTCACATATTTCAAGCTTTCTCTAGGCCTCGGGCATGGTCAAGATTTTCCCAGCCCAGATTCATTCCGGGCGGACGAATCTCGATCCTATCCTTGTCGGACTTGCTCCATGATGGATAAGTCCCACATATTTCCAGCTTTGTCTAGGCCTTGAGCGACGTCTAGATTGTCCCATCCCAGATTCGCTCCGGGCAAGTGAATTTCGGTGTCAGACTTGTTCCAAGATGGACAAGTCTCACATATTTCCATCTTTGTCTAAGCCTCGGGCGAGGTTTAGATTGTCCCATCCTTGATTCGCTCAGGGCGGACGAATCACGGTTCTATCCTTGTCGAACTTGCTCCATGATGGATAAGTCCCACGTATTTCTAGCTTTATCTTGGCCTCGGGCGAGGTCTAGATTGTCCCATCCCAGATTCGCTCAGGACGGACGAATCTCGGTGCAATCCATATCGGACTTGTTCCAAGATGGACAAGTCTCACATATTTCAAGCTTTGTCTATGCCTCGGGCGAGGCCTAGATTGTCCCATCCTAGATTCACCACCGGCGGACGAATCTCGGTGATATCATTGTCGGACTTGCAGCATGACGGATAAGTCCCACATATTTCTAGCTCTGTCTAGGCCTCGGGCGAGGTCAAGATTGTCCCAACCCAGATTCGCTCCAGGCAGACGAATCTCGAAGCCATCCTTGTCGAACTTGTTCCATGATCGACAAGTCTCACATATATCCAGCTTTGTCTAGGCCTTGGGCGAGGTCTAGATTTTCCCATCCCAGATTCGATCTGGGCGGACGAATATCGGTGCTATCCTTGTCGGACTTGCTCCATGATGGATAAGTCCCACATATTTCCAGCTTTGTCAAGGCCTCGGGCGAGGTCTAGATTGTCCCATCCCCGATTCGCTCCGGGCAGACGAATCTCGGTGCCATTCTTGTTGGACTTGTTCCATGATGGACAAGTCTCACATATATCTAGCTATGTCTAGGCCACGGGTGAGGTCTAGATTGTCCCATCCCAGATTCTCTCCGGACGGACTAATCTCGGTGTCATCCTTGTCGGACTTGTTCCTTGATGGACAAGTCTCACATAATTCAAGCTTTGTCTAGGCCTCGGGTGAGGTCTGGATTGTCCCATCCCAGATTCGCTCCGGGTGGACGAATCTCGATGCTATCTTTGTCGAACTTGCTCCATGATGGATAAGTCCCACATATTTTTAGCTTTGTCTAGGCCTTAGACGAGGTCTCGATTGTCCTATCTCATATAAGCTCCGGGCGGACGAATCTCGCTGCCATCCTAGTCGAACTCATTCCAAGATTGACAAGTCTCAAATATTTTCAGCTTTGTCTAGGCCTCGGGAGAGGTCTAGATTGTCACATCCCAGATTCTCTCTGGGTGGACGAATCTCGTTGCCATCCTTGTCGGACTTGTTCCATTCCATGATGGAAGAGTCTCACATATTTCCAGCTTTGTCTACACCTCGGGCGAGGTCTAGATTGTCCCATCCCAGATTCGCTCTGGGTAGACGAATCTCGGTGCTATCCTTGTCGGACTTTCTCCATGATGGATAAGTCTCACATATTTCTAGCATTGTCTAGGCCTCGGGCGAGGTTCAGATTATCCCATCCCTGATTCACTCTGGGCGGACGAATCTCGGTGCCATCCTTGTTGGACTTGCACCATTACGAACAAGACCAACATATTTCCAATTTTGTCAAGGCCTCGAGCGAGGTCTAGATTGTCCCATCCCAGATTCGCTCCGGATGGACGAATCTCGGTGCCATCCTTTTCGGTCTTGTACCATGATGGACAAGTCTCACATATTTCCAACTTTGTCAAGGCCTTGGGCTAGGTCTAGATTGTCCCATCCCAGATTCGCTTCGGGCGGACGAATCTCGGTGCCATCCTTGTGGGACTTGTTCCAATGATGGACAAGTCTCACATATTTCCAGCTTTGTCTAGGCCTCGGGAGAGGTCTAGAGAGTCCCATCGCAGATTCTCTCCGGGCGGACGAATCTCTGTGCTATCCTTGTCGAACTTTTTCCATGATGGATAAGTCCCACAAATTTCCAGCTTTGTCTAGGCCTCGGGAAAGGTCTAGATTGTCCCTTCCCAGATTCGCTCCGGACGGACAAACCTCGGTGCCATCCTTATTGGACTTGTTCCATGATGGACAAGTTTCACATATATCCAGATTTGTCTAGGCCTCGGGCGAGGTCTAGTTTGTCCCATCCCAGATTCGCTCTGGGCGGACGAATCTCGGTGCTATCCTTGTCAGACTTGCTCCTTGATAGATAAGTCCCACATATTTCCAGCTTTGTCTAGGCCTCCGGCGAGGTGTAGATTGTCCCATCTCAGATTCGCTCTGGGCAGATGAATCTCGGTGCCATCCTTGTCATACTTGTTCCATGATGGACACCTCTCACATATTTCCATCTTTGTTTAAGCCTCGGGCGAGGTTTAGATTTTCCCATCCCATATTCGCTCTGGGCAGACGAATCACGGTTCTATCCTTGTCGAACTTGCTCCTTGATGGATAAGTCCCACATATTACCAGCTTTGTCAAGCCCTCGGGCGAGGTCTAGATTTTCCCATCCCAGATTCGCTCCGGACGGATGAATCTCAGTGCCATCCTTATCGGACTAGTTCCAAGATGGACAAGCCTCACATATTTCAAGCTTTGTCTATGCCGTGGGCGAGGTCTAGATTGTCCCATCCCAGATTCGCAATAGGTGGACGAATCTCGGTGATATCCTTGTCGAACTTGTAGCATGATGGATAAGTCCCACATATTTCTAGCTCTGTCTAGGCCTCGGGCGAGATCTAGATTGTCCCAACCCAGATTCGCTCCAGGCTGATGAATCTCGGAGCCATCCTTGTTAGACTTGTTCCATGATCGACAAGTCTCACATATATCCATCTTTGTCTAGGCCTTGGGCAAGGTCTAGATTTTCCCATCCCAGATTCGATATGGGCGGACGAATATCGGTGCTATCCTTGTCGGACTTGCACCATGATGGATAACTCCCACATATTTCTAGCTTTGTCTAGGCATCGGGCGAGGTCTAGATTGTCCCATCCCCGATTCGCTCCAGGCGGACGAATCTCGGTGCCATTCTTGTCGGACTTGTTCCATGATGGACAAGTCTCACATATATCCAGCTATGTCTAGGCCTCGGGTGAGGTCTAGATTGTCCCATCCCATATTCTCTCTGGACGGACTAATCTCAGTGCCATCCTTGTCAGACTTGTTCCTTGATGGACAAGTCACACATAATTCAAGCTTTGTCTAGGCCTCAGGTGAGGTCTAGTTTGTCCCATCCCAGATTCGCTCGGGCGGACGAATCTCGATGCTATCTTTGTCGAACTTGCTCCATGATGGATAAGTCCCACATATTTTTAGCTTTGTCTAGGCCTCGGGTGAGGTCTTGATTGTCCCATCCCATATACGCTCCGGGCGGACGAATCTCGGTGCCATCCTTTTTCAAACTCATTCCAAGATGGACAAGTTTCAAATATGTCCAGCTTTGTCTAGGCCTCGGGAGAGGTCTAGATTGTCACATCCTAGATTCTCTCCGGGTGGACGAATCTCGGTGCCATCCTTGTCAGACTTGTTCCATTCCATGATGGACAAGTCTCACATATTTCCTGCTTTGTCTAGGCCTTCGGCGAGGTCTAGATTGTCCCATCCCAGATTCGCTCCGAGCAGATAAATCTCGGTGCAATCCTTGTCAGACTTGTTCCATGATGGACAAGTCTCACATATTTCCATCCTTGTATAAGCCTCGGGCGAGGTTTAGATTGTCCCATCCCATATTCGCTCAGGGTGGACGAATCTCGGTTCTATCCTTGTCGAACTTGCTCCATGATGGATAAGTCTCATGTATTTCCAGCTTTGTCTAGGCCTCGGGCGAGGTCTAGATTGTCCCTTCCCAGATTCGCTCCGGACGGACTAATCTCGGTGCCATCCTTATCGGACTTGTTCCAAGATGGACAAGTCTCACATATTTCAAGATTTGTCTATGCCTCGAGCGAGGTCTAGATTGTCCCATCCCAGATTTGCAACCGGCGGACGAATCTCGGTGATATCGTTGTTGGACTTGCAACATGATAGATAAGTCCCACATATTTCTAGCCTTGTCTAGGCCTCAGGCGAGGTCTAGATTGTCCCAACCCATATTCGCTCCAGGCTGACAAATCTCGAAGCCATCCTTGTCGGACTTGTTCCGTGATCGACAAGTCTCACATATATCCAGCTTTGTCTAGGCCTTAGGCGAGGTCTTGATTTTCCCATCCCAGATTCGATCTGGGCGGACGAATATCGGTGCTATCCTTATCGAGCTTGCTCCATCATTGATAAGTCCCACATATTTCCAACTTTGTCTAGGCCTCGGGCGAGGTCTAGAATGTCCCATCCCCGATTCGCTCTGGGCGGACGAATCTCGGTGCCATCCTAGTTGGACTTGCTCCATGATGGACATGACCACCATATTTCCTGCTTTGTCTAGGCCTCGGGCGAGGTCTAGATTGTCCCATCCCATATTCACTTCGGGCAGATGAATCTCGGTGCCATCCTTGTTGGACATGCTCAATGACGGACAAGTCCCACATAATTCCAGCTTTGTCTACGCCTCGGGCGAGGACTAGATTGTCCCATCCCAGATCGCTCCGGGCGGACGAATCTCGGTGCCATCCTTGTCGGACTTGTTGCATGATGGATAAGTCTCACATACTTCCAGCTTTGTCTAGGCCACGGGCGAGTTCTAGATAGTATCATCCCAGATTCGCTATGGGTGGACGAATCTCGGTGCTATCCTTGTCGGACTTGCTCTATGATGGAAAAATCCCACATATTTCCAGCTTTGTCTAGGCCTCGGGCGAAGTCTAGATTGTCCCATCCCAGATTCGCTCTGGGCGAACGAATCTCGGTGCCATCCATGTCGGACTTGTTCCATGATGAACAAGTCTCACATTTTTCCAGCTTTGTCTAGGCCTCGGGTGAGGTCTAGATTGTCCCATCCTAGATTCGCTACAATGGAACTAATCTCGTTGCTATCCTTGTCGGACTTGCTCCATGATGGATAAGTCCCACTTATTTCCAACTTTGTCTAGGCTTCAGGCGAGGTCTAGATTGTCCCTTCCCCAATTCGCTCCGGGCGGACAAATCTCGGTGACATCTTGGTTGGACTTGCTCCATGACGGACAAGACTAACATATTTCCAGCTTTGCCTTAGCCTTGGGCGAGGTCTAGATTGTCCCATCCCAGATTCACTCCAGGCGGTCGAATCTCTGTGTCATCCTTGATGCACTTGCTCCATGACGGACAAGTCCCACATATTTCCAGCTTTGTCAGCGCCTTGGGAGAGGTATAGATTGTCCCATCCCAGATTCGCTCTGGGCGGACGAATCTCGGTGCCATCCTTGTTGGACTTGTTCCATGATGGACAAGTCTCACATATATCCAGATTTGTCTAGGTCTCGGGCGAGGTCGAATTTGTCCCATCCCATATTCGCTCTGGGCGGACGAATCTCGGTGCTATCCTTGTCGAACTTGCTCCATGATAGATAAGTCCCACATATTTCCAACTTTGTCTAGGCCTCGGGCGAGGTCTAGATTGTCCCATCCCAGATTCGCTCTAGGCAGATGAATCTCGATGCCATCCTTGTCAGACTTGTTCCATGATGGACAAGTCTCACATATTTCCATCTTTGTCTAGGCCTCGGGCGAGGTCTAGATTGTCCCATCCCAGATTCGCTCCAGTCGGACGAATCTTGGTGCCATCCTGGTTGGACTAGCTCCATGACGGACAAGTCCCACATATTTCCAGCTTTGTCTAGGCCTCGGGCGAGGTCTAGTTTGTCCCATCCCAGATTCGCTCTGGGCAGACGAATTTCGGTGCCATCCTTGTTGGACTTGCTCCATGATGGATAAGTCCCACATATTTAAACTCTAAGTCAAAATTAATTAAAATCCATTTAATCGAGTGAAAACCCTAATTAAACTTTTAGTCCCAAAATTCGGAAATCAAATTTAAATCAGAAAACCCTAATTAAAAACTTAAAATCAACAATCCTAAAATTTATGAAAACCTCAAAACAAAAATAAAATGAAAACCTAGAATAATTAAAATCCGAATTCAAAACCAATTCATTAAACCTTAATCACAAATTTAATCAAAATCATAAAACATAAATAAAAAACCTAAGTTAAAATTCAAAATCCTAATTTAAAAGCTTCAAATTAAAAAAACCTAAAATCCATGAAAATCAGTGAAATAAAATAAAACCAAAAAAAACCTGAAATAAATAAAACCCTAAATCAAAACCTAAATAAAATATTTAATTAAATCAATTGAAAATCATTTAAATAAAATACTTAATTAAATCAAGTAAAACTAATGAAATCTAAATTTAATCTAATCAAATCCAAAATTTAAACCAACCAAATCAAAATTGGAAATTAAATCAAATAAATCCAAAACCAAAAATCAAGAGAACCATTTAATCCATTTAAAACCAAGACAAATCATTTAATTAGATTTAAATCATCAAATAAAACCTTAATCAACTTAAAATATTAAGACACAATTAATCAATCCAAATCCTCAAATCAAATCACAAATAATCAAATTAATCCTAAGTTAAATCACAAAACAAAAGTAAAAAGAAAAAAAATAAGAAGAAACCAAACCCTAAGCCCATTTCGTAAGCCCAATAAGCCCAGTTAATCCTTTAACCAGAAACTTAGGAAAATTGATTAATATTTCCGACGAGCCTTCACCACCGATGACCACGATCTCCGGCGATCTATCCCGGATTTTCTGACGTTGAATCCTTAACCCTGCGATCATTGAACTTTCCTTCTCTATCATGCGCTCCATCCAACGATGCTGGCTCGAGGAGGAAGAGATCGACGGTAGGGAGGAGGTCTGCCGAAGTTTAAAACTCCTCACCGTCGACAAATGATCAAAAAAAAAACCTCTCCACTACCGTCAAGCCTCCCATCAAAATCCTCTCACATCTAGCACGCAAACCTCTTCCTTCCTTGAGACCCAGTCCACAAGGAGTGCAACCCTGACTTCCTAGCGTGAGTGCCTCCCATTTCGCAAGCCAGAGCACCGCCGGAGCTGCCTCAGACACCGTCGTCGACCGCCGCGCCGAAAGGGACATCTCCCACGACAGGTAACTGCTCTCCCCTCTTCTTCTTTTTCCGATTCAGTAGGCCCATAGAAGCACTTAGGATCCCTTTAGGCCACGACAGTGGGCTTCCCTCATTTTGCCCGTCGCTGCCTTGCCGTCGATGGTGGGTTCACCCCACCGGCGAGGCCTCACGCCACGTGGCCTCCAGCGAGGCCCCTCGGGGGCCTCTCTTGCACTTCTTCCCCTCTCCTTCCCTTCTTCTCCTCTCCTCCAACGTCTCCATCTCTTCCCCATCTCTCTGGACTCACGTCGCTCCAGGAGACTCGCCGTCGACGCCAACCCAGCGGCCACCACCAATCGCCGTCGAGAAGCATAGGGGATCGCAAGGCTTCCTCACTTCACGCCATCGATCCAGAAACCTCCGCCGTGCCTCCACGAACCCATCCGTGTCGCTCACTCGCCGTCCAAACCACTGGAGTCCCCCGACCATCCACCGCAGCTGTCGTCGCCGACACCGAGATGGGAGGAGCACCTTCGACCTCCCCGAGTCTCACCAATGCTCCCCTCCGCCTCGCCATGATTCCCTGGTGCTTCCCCAACCCTTGCTATGTCGCTCCAGCTACCAGGCCACCGTCAGTCGCCTCACTGTCGCCTTCCCCGGTGGGGGGAGAGGCTCAGGCCTCCCCAACCTCGCCCCACCTCCCGGGGACCGTCGCCGAAGCCCCTCGAAGCTTCCTCAGTCGCCATTCATCCTCCTCTGTCGCTGGTGCATCGCCGGAGGGAGAGCACCGATGATCCTCCAGCGATCTTCGAAGGAGTCTGTTTTGGGCTCAGGCCCCTTAGTTTTAGGTATTGTTGTTAGGTCCTTAGGATGTTGCGTTTTGGTCCTTTTTCTATTTGTTTTAGGTCCTGATCTTTACAGTTTAGCCCCTGTAGTTGCTAAAAATGCTTTTAGTTCTTTGTTGTCTCTGTGAATTTTACACATGCCCACTGCGTATTCTCTTTTTTAATCCCAAACATATTCATGCATGTTTATTTGCATTTAAGCCCATGTATCCATGTTTTCTTTATAGTTAGGTCTTGAATATTTGCATGTGACCCCTAAAACTTTTTAAAATGAACTTTCTTTGGGAAAATTGTAATCTGAGCCCTAAAACATCTAAATATCATACTATTCATCTTTAAAATTCAATTTTTATCACTTTTAAGCCCTGAGCTTTTGCAATAATCCCCAGAATTTTTGAAAAATAGTTTTCTTTGTGAATTTTGCACATTAACCTTAGTAAATTGCACAATTACACTGATCTTTATAGAATCCCATTTTTATCACAATCAGACCCTAGAATTTTGCACACAAGTCCCTGACTCTATAATAAACAATTTCTGAGAAGACAATTTACGTTTAGACCCTTAGATTGATTTCAAGTCCATTATTTAGGGTTTAAAATGTTTTCTTGCATATTTTAGATATTTGTCACACATTGCATTGCACATTTTGCATTTAATCATAGATCCCACTTAAAAATAATGTTTTCACTGAGATTTGATCTTTAGTCTCACATTTTGGTCACATTTGCACATATGTGTGAATTTTGCACTTTAGACCCTGAATTTTCAGGAAATTACTTAAGTACAATTTTCACATCTCAGTGCCATATTAACATTGGACCCATCATTTGCGTGCTAAAATGGAAACCGTGAATGTAGTTTTCATCTAGATCCTCATTCTTTTTTGTGAATTTTACGTTTTAGCCCCCATGTTTGTCTTTTATTATGTTTATGTCGTGTTATTGCTTTTCCCTTCATGTTTTCTCGCAAATAACATTTTTTAGATGTTTTGTACACATTTTAAACAATGCATCGCCCCTATACTTGCATTTATCATTTCCAACCCAAAAAAATGACAAAATTGCCCCTATGTCTTTAATCCACATGTATGCATTTTAGTTTTTGCACTCAGCCTTTCCTAATCCTTGTTCAAGCCATCCCTTGACACTTTTTACATGTTTAGGCACTTATTTATCCATTTCATTTGGTTTTCAACACATTTACACATCAATCCCTCTTTTTAAGTGAGTTTGTGTCTTTTCCTGTGTTTCCTTTTTTCGATTTCTCCGTGTTTTCAGAATCTCTTGCCTTGCAATAGATTGGACTCTATTTAATCTCGCGCTTTGGGGTTTTTGATTTGATTTGGATATTCATCACCCAAGGACGTACATGAACTGACCGAGAGGCCCACACTGGCCCATTAGCGGTTTATCTTCTCTTTTTCTATTTTCATGACCTTTGACTCTGTTACTCATCTTTTATCATCCACATGGGTTTCCTTAAGCAATCTGTCCAATAACATCGTTATTTTATGTGATTTTTCTCACATGTCCTCGTTTATCTGTTTTATGTGGATTTCTTCGCAATTTTTGCATACCATCATGCACATCCATCTAGTTTTGTCTAGGCATTCATATTAGCATGATCTAGGCTTAGCAAACAATCATTCAGCCTTAGCAAGTGATTTAGGCTAGAAAGACTGAGTTTCTCGGGCGTACGAGGATGCCTAATACGTTCTTCGTGCGTAATAGGAATCCTTACCCATCCTCTGGTTAGCAGACATCCAGCCTTCCCATCTGCATCCCATGCGTTCAACCTTTTGTGGTTTTCCTCGTCTTTCCCTTAAAAGACTAGGTGGCGACTCCTTTTCTTTTTCCTTTATCTTTCCTTGCGCCTTCGCCATCTTGGCATGACTGTGATCTCCTTTCCTCTGGCGCGGCTCCGCGCTGAGACCTCCTCGGGTCGGCATGGTCACAGGTTGGTAATAAGTCTTCTGCTATAAATGATAGCCTGTGGTATGCTAATATAGGTGCATCACATCATGTAACTTCTGAGCTTGGGAATCTCTAGATATCCAATCCTTATCAAGGATCAAACTTGGTTCAATTAGGTAAAGGTAATATTCTCTTTATCTCAAACATTGGTAATCTGTCATGCTCAGCAGGTGATTTATCTTTCTCCATGAACAAAATATTACACTGTCCTTAAGCTACTTTCAATCTTTTATCTATAAAAATGTTTGCTCGTGACAAATGTTGCATATTTCAATTTGATGAAAATGATTTTATTATCAAGGACAATCTTACAAGGAAGATCTTTCACCAAGATCAAGCTGAAGAAGACATATATCCTATTTCATTCACAACTTCCAATATTTCCATTCCTAAAGTTCTTCTTAGTAAGAAGGATACTACTAAGATCTAGCATCACAGGCTTGGGCATCCTTTTGCCAACACCCTATCTTTTGTTCTTCATCAATTCCAACTTCCTTTTTCCTCTCTAGAGTCTATATGTTCATCATGCTAATAAGGCAAAAGCTGCAGGCTACCTTTTGTGCCAGTCACTTCCTCTACTACCAGTTCCTTTCAACTTTTGCATTGTGACTTGTGAGGGCCTCCGCCAACTCTGAGTGCTGTTGACTTCAAATATTATGTCCTAATTGTTGATGACTTTACCAGATATAGCTGGTTATTTTCTATTAAACTTAAATCTAAATTCCATCATGTGTTTGTCGATTTTTGCACATTAATTGAAAATTAGTTTAATACCTCTGTAAAGTCTATAAGGACTGATGGTGGAGGTGAATTTTCTAGCAAATAACTTGCTGATTTTCTTCGATCCAAAGGTATTATTCAGTAAACATCTTGCCCGTATACACCTCAACAAAATGACATAATAGACAGAAAGCATTGGCATGTTGTAGAAACTAGCTTAACACTTCTTGCTCAATCCAAATAGATTACCAATAGTAGCCAATGTCTCTCCATTTCAACTGCTATTCTCTAAACAACCCAATTATTTCTTTCTTAAACCCTTTGGTTGTAGGTGTTATTCGTGGTTGAAATCTTATAATTCAAACAAGTGACAGTTCAGAAGTCTTGAGTGTATATTCATTGGTTATAATTCCAGTCAAAAAGGATATAAGTGCTGGAACTTACCTACTTGAAAGGTTTATCTATCCTGAGAAGTGAGATTTGATGAACAGGTCATTCCTTATGATCCTTCTTTAATTTCCTCTTCTAATTTTGACAATCAGCAAATTGCTTCTACTTCTACTTCTTGACATGTGTCTTCCTTAGTGCAGACACCCCGATTTTGAGGTGACCCAAAGATGAGTTTTCCCATATGTTGCCTTGGGTATGACCCTTGAACCAACCTTAAACCCGTAGCAAGCTTGCAGCCCAGTTAGAAAACCAGACTAGTAGGGGAGAGCACTTAGCTAGCACA
>JAMKQA010017187.1:0-11327 GCA_024699735.1 Posidonia australis | reverse complement strand
TGATGCATGCAAATAAGTTGTTTTTAATGATGTTTTCCATGAGATATTGAAACATGGCTTATGTGTATGAATGTGGACCCATATGAGGGGTGATTGCAAGGTACAATGACCATGAAAGAATGTGTGGGCTTAAAGACCACAGGTAATAATATGATGCATAATGCATGTGATTTATAAAGAGTTTTATGGATGGAAAATGGTTTTGATAAATGTTTTGAAAAGAGAAATTGCATGTGATTTTAAAGAGATTAATGGAATTGTAGGAACCACAATGAAATCAGGACTTGCCGATGAGGTAGTGAGACCTCTAGAGATGTCGGAGACATGTCCTTGGTTGTGGTTACCGAGTTTACGGTCCAGGGTAGGAGCCTTGAGACTGTGGTGGTACTGTAGGACTCGGGGTACGAGAGACCCAGACTACCCTCAGTGTCGGTGTTGGACGAGTCTGGGGTTTGAGTCCCCAGGTGCTCGGGCACCAAGGCATCCCTATGACGCACTCCGTTCTTGTACTAGTGAGGGTACATTTTGAGGCTACGGCTGGGGCGGTTGAACTCCAGCACGGGGTGGTTCACCGCGGCACTGCAGTGTGGGTGTGGTGACTTGGAATCCTCACCAGCTGCTTGTGGCCAGGTCCATCGCCTGTGGCCAGGGTGATGCGACCAGTTTTGGAATGGAAAAGTGTGGATTTGTGTGTGGACTAGTTCCTAACCCGGATTTGTGATAAGTTGTGCTAATGGTTTTAAATGATGTTTTGGGCTAGGAAACTAGATGAAATGATTTACTTCTCCTGTGTTGAATACAAAGGTTTATGAACGAGCATGAGATTTTGAAAGAAAAGAAAAGAAAGTTTGAAATGCCATTGTTTTCCAAGTTTTCTAATTGAATATGTGGTTTTGGCAATGATAGTTTTCTGGCAATGTTTTTCGTGAGTTTTAGTGCTATTTTCAGGGCACGTACTGGGTAAAATTCCTATCACTCACGCGTGTTTTCCTTGTCTCCTTTGTTTCAAGTGCTCAGGTGTAGGAGTAGTCTAGTCTAGCGCATCTTTTCGAGCCACACTTGCTGCACACAGGTTTAGGTGATTAGCTTTATTTATTTTATTCTGTCATTTAGATTCTTTTAGCTACTCTTGGATAGTTCTTGTACTATTGTGTAGCACTGGGGTGTTACACAAGCACATGTGAAACCATCCGTATAGCAAAAGCAAGCCCGACTGGTCGAAACCACTAAAACACGGGCCAAATTGGCCAAAACCTCAGGCACGGGCCACATTGGCCAAAACTACAACCACATTGAATCATGTTGCCCAATGCCAAGCAACTAAATTGTGCCACAAGTAGCTACCAAGGTACACTACACTGCCATGGACCCACTATAATGCGAGGAGTGAATCCGTCCCAAAGTCTTCCCACCTAGAGAACACTCACAAAGCCATCCCCTCCTAGGAAGGCTGTCTTGTCACTTAGGACTCTACTAGTCATGGAGCATGTGCACTACCCACCCTGGCTAACACCATAGGGTCTGTTCTTTCGACGTCCTCCACTTGTTACCCAAGTAGTGTGAGTGTCATACCTCCACACTCGATGATACCTCGAGCCTCAATGCTTGGTAACCATTGGAGTATCATACCTCTAGGTCTAGATGACATCTCAATCCGCGGACTTCAACCTAGGCCTTGTGAGAGACAGTCAAGGAGTATCATACCTGCAAGACCCGAAGAACACTCGCTTACAGTATCTTGGTCCCTAGCCTCAACCCAAGTAAGTGCTTGAGCATTCGAGAATGTCGTCGAGCATTCGAGAATGTCCTCACACTCCCTGGTCCAGACAGCACGGCTTTACAGTATCTTGGCCCATACACAAAAAACCACGAAAATTTGTTTTCCAAAACAGGCTACGTCTCCTTGAAATCCTTTTCAAAATCATTTTTCATATCATCAAAAAACTCCACAAAACTAGCACATTAGGTGTCTACAACAGGCCACCATTGATGGCCCACAAAACATCACTTTATAGACCTATAAAACCACTTGGGAAAATCCACTAGAAATGTTCTTTAAAACAGTTTAAGGGCTTGGTTTGGCATATCGAAATGGAACGGTCGATCGAACCTGGACTCAGGGCACTAGATCGGTAGACTGAAACCAAACGATCGTTTGAAATCCCTTGATTTGGAAGAACAAAAACGATCAATCGATCAAACCAAGTGCTCTGTCAACACCCAAGAATCCTAGAACGGCAGTTCAAATGAATTCAGTCGACCGAATCAAGGGTCAAGGGGACATTCTGATAGCAAAACGAGATACCGAACCCAAAATGGTATGCCGATTTTTGCGATTTTGCATAAACGGCCTGAGCATTAACCCACTCATTCGCCCAAATGGGAGTGAGGGGTGGTCCTTCTACACAAAGCCACAAAATCCACAATAAACATAGGACGTAGATGTGTGAATTTACTCCAAAACCACACAAGAATCATTCAAAATCATCAAGCACAGCTCAAGATATAAAATCACAATGTCGAAGAACTCAAAATGACCAAAATGCCATAACTACCCATAAATGCTCATTAATTCACTATAAATTCACAATACATTTAAAAACATAAATACACATAGATTTCATGCAACCCTAGGTGTTTAGTACATTTTTTATGCATTTCTACAAGAAATGTGAGGTGTGTACCTCACGACTGCTGGCAAACCCTTGGTCAAATGTGAGCTCTTCTGCGACCACCCCAACCTCCAACCGTCCACATGAGCTCACCACACCCTATAGACGATGAACCAAAGATCCTCTGGCTGGCCTAAGCTCCTACTGCTCCTCTCTCTCTCTCACTCACTCTCTCTAGCACCCAGAAGTGGAAGGAGAAGAAGGGGAAATCAAGGGAAGGAGGAGGAAAGGAGGAGAGAGGGAGGAAAGGAGGAGAGAGGGGAAGGAGGAGGGGGATGAGGAGAGGTGGAGGGGAAGGGAAGGAGGAGGGGGAGTTGTGTGCATGGAGGGAGGAGAGGAGGAGTGACAGAGATGAAGAAAAAAGAAGTGGTATGGCAGGGAAAGCACGACCTATCTCACTCTTAAATATGCGTAGTTTGGTGTCAGCTACGAGGGTGCACAGTTTCCACTCAATATGCATGCGTAGCTGCACGTCGCCCTAGCACCAACCAACACGTAGCACAGGCTAGCTAACCATCCTCACCCACACACACATAGGGATAGGAGCATAGTGCCTCCACTAAAGAACAAGGTACAGAATAGGCCAAATAGTGGGATCCTAGTACAAAACCATAAAATTACTGAAATGGCCTTGCACCAGTAACACCCGTCCACAATTAAATTCATTAAAAATGTATATTACAATTAAATGAATTTCCAAGTGTTACAATTAAACATTACTTAACAATCTCAAATTAACAAGAAAGCATGAATGATATAATATTGAAGTACCTGATTTTGGATTTGCATGTAACTATTTCTTTCCTTTTTTTTTCTAGTCCACTTTTTATTAGAGCATTTTTTTATATCAAATAGCTACATCCTCATGTTCTTAATCTCCAAATAAATATTCATCACTATCTTTCCCAAAAAAATCTCTAATTCCTCTAACATGGCAGCAATTATTTTTTGACCAACTTTGTCCTTTCATCACTCATAAATAAGAACTAATTGCAAGGAAATTATGAAGTTTTGGAATTTTATAGAAAAAAAGATGTGTGTTACAATCCCGATGCATTAGTATTTGACTTCAATGCATTAATTTAGACTCATATTGAAAAATAATATATTCTTATTTTAAACCGAGTAACAATATTTTATTATTTCTTAAAATAAATAATATTTTATTATTTTTTATAAATAAATCTTATCATATAGACATTTTATCTGTTCTTTCTTTTGTCGAAAGAAATATCTTCTTATTGTGATTGAATACACACACACACACACACACACACACACACACACACACAAACACACACACACACACACACACGTAGACATGGAAAACGAATTGGGTTGACATTGGGCCATCTGACTCGACCCCGGGCGATCCGGCTCGGTTCGAGAAAAAGCTTAGAATGGCCCAACCTGTTAGGAATACAGGCTGGCCTGGCCCAGGCCCAACTTACACCATAGGTGGGTCGAGCCCGCCATGGAAGGCCTAGATTGGGCTTGCCAGGTGGTCCAAATAGGTAAATTTGTAAAAACAAAAAAGGGGAAAAAGGCAACGATTGGATTCCTAATTGTATTTGTAATGAACGTTAGATGAACGTTGTATTTGTAATGTTCATTTATTATTATTATTATTATTATTATTATTATTATTATTATTCTTCTTCTTCTTCTTCTTCTTCTTCTTCTTCTTCTACAAATACCCTTTTATACTTGTTATTTTCTTCACATGACTCACTCTTCTCTACTCTACTCTACTACAAGTACACTCTCATTTTCTTAATTCTCTCATTCTTTCCTACTTTCTCAAATTCACAAGATTCAAGTGAAAAATTCATGTTTGGCTCCAAACTCTGTCTGCTACTCTACTTCAACCTTCAACAACAAAAATTCTTTACTTCTAATCCCTCCAATTTTTTTACTCCTAATCTCTTCATTTTTGGGTTTTAGGTTTTTTTAGTTAAGGATGTTTTTTATTATCAGTTTTTTTCATACATTATAATGGAAAATATAGGAAGTCATGATTATATTCAAAACCAGGAGTCAGACCCGTTTCAAAATACCCTAACACAATCCACATGTATAAAGAAACTTAGGAAACAAAGTTCATGGGTTTGAAACATGTAACATTAGATCCTACAAACGAAAGTAGATGTTATTGTAATTATTGTGGTACAAGATATAGTTGTCCTACAGGTGGGGGTGTAAGTCACATAACTAAATTTATAGTATAAGATGAACAACCAATTTCTTCTGAAAATAAAAAATTTGAATCTTATGTACAAAATTATTTTAATTTGCAATTTAAAAGTCATTCTAGGAATACAACTAAAAATATAATTTATAAAATATTTAAAAAAGATAAACAAAATTTAATGGGAATATTTTTTTCGTTTATTATGTAAAAGATCATTGACTGGTGATGTTTAGACTAGCCTTAATAATTTTTCATCTTTATGTTTAATTGCACATTAGATAGTTATAGAATGGAATTTACAAAAAAAGATTAACTGCTTTTAAAGTATTTGATCATCCACATACCGATAAAGCCATAACAAATATGATAGAAGATATTTCTAAAGAATTTCACATATATTATAAAATTAATAAAATATCTTTTGATAATGCTTCTAATAATAATGTTGCAATAGAAATATTAAAAAGAAATATAAGACCAATATTAAATGGTGAATAATTTCATTGTAGATCTTGTTATCACATTTTAAATTTAATTGTATAAGATGATATAGATTGCATTAGACCTTATATAGAAAATATAAGATCAATGATTTTATTTATTCAAGCATCAACTAAAAGATATCAAGAATTTAGACTTATATGTGCAAAAAATGATTTAAAACCTAAAAAATTTAAATTAGATGTTCAACATAGATAGTACTCAACTTATGATATGTTAAGTTCAAGTTTACTTTATAGTAATATTGTAACACCTGTAAAATTCATTTTGTAATTATTTACATTTCATGAATTTTATTTTTGGACGGGTGTTACTGTTCCAAGGTTGTTGTGCAGTTATGTGCTTTTGGGCTTGGGCCTCGTGGGCTGCCTTCTATTTGTGTGTCCCTATGCGTGGTTAGCACTGTACATTGTGGCACTGTGCGTGTGGAGCCCGGATGGGGTCTGTGTGGGGTCCTCGTGGGGCCCGCATGTGTGGGCTGGTGGTTGAGGCTTGCAGTTGGCCTCGTTGGTGGTGGCTGGCGGTTGGCTGCTCGTGCGGTGTGCCAGTGGCTGAGACGCGTAGGTGGGCACGTTTTAGGCTACTATGGGCGTAGGCTTTATAAGCTGCACCGCACTTCTCCTCGCCACCCATCGACGTCTCCTCCTTCCTTCTTCTTCCTTTCCCCTCCTCCTCGGTGGCCCGTTCCTTCTCCACCTCCACCTTCTTTCTCTTCCTCCCCACTCCTCCTCCTTCCCCTTCCTTCTCCTTTCCCTTCCTCCCTTCCACTCGTCTCCCTTACCTCCTCTGTTTTCTCCCTGCATCGCGCACGCACCAAGAGAGAGGAAGAGGTCAAGGGAGCGAAGCGGAGGGCTGTGGTTGCTCGTGGTGGTGCGTGGAGCTCGAGTGGTATGCCTTGTGGCCGTGGTTGCGCTAGAGCTCGCTGGAGGTGTTTCTCAGGTACGCTTCTCCACTTCGAGTAATAGATAGCATGAAATTGGTAGACTAGGATTGCATGAAATCTAGGTAAATTTCCCTTCCTAGAATTTATTGTGTATTTATGGAGCATTTATTGGCACTTATGGTGAATGATATGTTTTGGGTCCTTTTGATCCTTCTGCCTTTGTGATTTTATATCTTGATGCATGGTGAATGGATTTTAGTTTTGTTTGTTAGCTTTTGGAGTAGACTCGAGGGTCTACACCATATGTTTTACGCATGATTTTTGGTGTTTGTTTTGGGGGTCCGATCGGAGGTCCCAGTTGGGGTGATTTCGGACGATGGGGTTTGGGTCATTTTCTGGTTTCGCAGAATTCGACATACCGAATGGAAACGGCATACCGAATTAGGGGATTTCAGCATACCGATTCCGCTCGACATACCGTTTTTCTGTCAGTTTAGGACCTCTGGTCGAGTTTCGGTCATCCTTTTTTGGACGGTATACCGAATTTGGCCTGAGTGTTGACCGTTGACCTGATTCGGTCGACCGATCCAGATCGGCCTACCGAATCAGGGGTTTTTGGCATACCGAACTTGATTTCGGCATGCTGATTCTGGGCCCAAATGAGTTTGCAAGTGTGTTTTCGATGGCTTTTTGGATGCCGTGTTTTGTCCCTATGAGATGGGATTGTGGGCCATCAGTGGTGGTCCCTTGGGACACCTGATGCGCTGTTTTGCCGAGGTTTTGGAAGAGTTTTCAAAAGATATGAAAATGGTTTGAAAAATGGATTTCAAGGAAATGGTTGGCATAGTTTGGAAAAAATGATTTCCTAGTTTTCTATGTGTGGGCCGAGGCAGCGTGAGACCGTGTCGTCGAGACTAGGGAATGTGACGACATTCTCGGGTCGTTGGGCGCGATGTCCCCTGTTGAGGTTGGGGGCCGAGATACCTGAGGCTGAGGGGTGTCGGGTCTTGGAGGTATGAGACTCCTTGACTGTCGTCTCGAGGCTAGGGTTGTGGTCCGCGGGTTGATGTGTCTTGTGGCATGACGGGGAGGTATGATACTCCTGCTGTCGCTGTGCGCACTGAGGCTCGGGTGTTGTCGGGTGTGGAGGTAGGACACTCCCTCCTGAGCACCGTGTGTAGAGGACGCCGTGAGGAGGCATACCCTGTGGTGGCCAGTGTGGGTGGGACACGTGCCCCGTAGCTGGTAGCGTCTTGAGAGACAGGACAGCCTTCCCAGGGAGTGGTTGGCTAATGAGGGTTCTCCAGGTGGGAGAATCGCGGGATGGTGGTTGGCTCCTACACAGGGTGGCACACTGTGGCAGTGTAGAACGCTGGGGTCGCTCCTCAATGGACTATGTGTGGCCAGAGTTAGTTTGTCTAGCGCCGAGCTTCCCAACTCACTGTGTGTGGTTTTGGCCATTGAGGGCCTTTGCATGTGGCTTTGGGTAGTTGAGCCCTAGTTTGTGGTTTTGGCCGGTGTGGGCCTGATTTATGGGGTTTTGAGAAAATGGTTTGCGAAAGGAATTTAAATAGAAAATGATTATAGTTTTGTTTTCCGCGGTGTTCGTGGGGTGCGTACTGGGTGACTTTGGTCTCTCATGCATTTTCCTTGTGGTTTTGGCTTGTAGGTGCATACATGCGTTTGGCATAGCGTAGTGCATATAGATTGGGGTCTCCTAATCGCACACATAGGTTCCTGGTTGTTAGATATTTCTTGTTTAGCTTTAGTTTTCCCATAATTTAATTTGTTTAAATTATTGTGGAAAATTTGGGGCGTCACAGATCTGGTATCAGAGCTCCAAGTTCACTAGGTTGCACTACACCTAGGGTGTCCGTTCTAGAGACTCCATAGGTTTTGCTTGCATGGTAGGGTCTGCACTTGATTTCTCGGCATGGTTTTTTGGTTGTTGCTTTGTCTGTAGTGCAGGTACTTTGCCTTTCTCTGGTAGGATGCCTCCTCGTGGTCGTAATGGCAAGGCCCCCATCGTGGAGACCGAGTCCCGAGAGGATGTAGGCGATGGAAGGCAGTTCGTGCAAAAACTGAGGAGTTTGGTGCATGGGATTTCCCACGCGTTAGGCAAGAGTAGTGCTAGTGGACCGTCGGGTGACCCGTGGCTGAACTAGTTCACGAAGCTTTGTTCACCGTCGTTCAAGGGCAAGGTCAGTGCTGAGGGGAGCAAGGACTGGCTAGAGAAGGTGGTGAAGATACTGGATAGTTTGGCATGCCTAGAGGAGCATTGGGTACTGCTGGCGACCTACCTACTGGATGGTGAGGCAGATAGGTGGTGGAGGTCTGTGAGGGGCTGAAGTTCCCAGATTCAGTCACTGTTAGCATCCAGTGGAAGGATTTCAAGGCGGCCTTCTATGACAAGTATTTTCCCACTCATGTGATGGAGCAGTTTCACTGAGATTTCTGGAGTCTAGAGCAGGGCACGATGTCGGTGCTCAAGTATGAGACTGAGTTCGCCCGGTTGGAAAGCTTTGCTCCTGCCTATGAGTCTGAGGAGGAGAGGGCGTAGAGGTTTCTGGACGGCTTGAACCTTGGACTATGGGTGAAGGTGATGGGCTGTAAATGCAACACTGTGAAGGACATGGTTGGGATGGCTTACCGCTTTGAGGTGGAGCATCAAAAGTTTCTAGAGAGTCGTCCCAAAGGGAAGGGTAAGTCTTCTATTACCTCCCGGTTCTCTTTCTCTGGTCCTCCAAGTGCTAGCAATTTAGGTAGCCCTGAGAAGAAGCAGAAGGCGAGGTTCAGTGTTTCCTCTGCAAGCCGGTGGAGTTTTGCTAGGGGTAGGAGAGTTGGCTTCAGTCAGACAGGGTCCAGTGCTCTTGGTGGGAACCAAAGCTTCAATAGTGGTCAGGTGGGCCACATCGCTGTGTATTGTCCTCATCCTCGACAGACTCCTTCCCATGTGGTGTGCTACAATTGTGGGATGGCAGGACACGTTCAGAGGTCTTGTCTGAAACTGCCTAAGAAGGCAGGAAGCGCACTGCAGTAGCCGACTAGGGGACGGGTGTTCACCATCGCAGCTCCAGGCGCTGGGTCTTCGGGAGATGTTGTTGAGGGTAAGGATGAATAGTTGGTTTTGTAACCCTCTGAGATATGTTGTTATCTCTTTGTAATCTAGACATCTGCCTGATTGAACGGATGTGTGGTGTTGTTTTGTTTGGCCATCAGGTTCTTTTATTGTGGCTGGTCGGATGGCCAAAGTGTTGTTTGACTTAGGTAGTTCTTTCTCCTTTATCTCTGAGTCTTTTGCGCCAGAGTTGGGAGAGAGACCAGCTCGACTGGCCTTTCATCTCAACGTGGTGATGCCATTGGGGGAGCAAAGTTTGGCATGGAGGTATCTACGGTCTGTCGACTTGACGCTAAATGGTAGAGAGTTCGACGCTAGCCTGATCGTGATGGACATGTAGGAGTACGATGTGATACTCGGCATGGATTGGTTGACGCAGCAGTCCGCTTTCATCGATTGTGCTCGGAAGAGAGTTTATTTTGGGTCTCTTGAGGATGGGTCTTTCTTTGTGCAAAGTGGGTGTCATGGTGAGCCTAAGCTTGCCATTTCAGCTGTGAAGGCTCATAAGTCTTTGGTCAGGGGTTGCATGGGGTATCTAGCTAGTGTAGTTACCTTCACTTCTCCTGAGTTGGGTGTTCACAACATCTCTGTGGTGTGTGAATATCCCGACGTTTTCCCTGACGATTTGCCTGGTATGCCACCTCACAGGGAGGTAGAGTTCTCGATCGATATGATCCCTAGTTCTGGTGCTGTGTCGAAGCCTCCTTATCGCATGGCGCTAGTGGAATTGCGAGAGCTCAAGACTCAGTTGCAGGAGTTGCTGGACAAGGGGTTTATCAGGCCAAGTGTGTCTCCGTGGGGAGTGCTTGTCTTGTTCGTTCGTAAAAAGGATGGTTTGCTCCGACTGTGTATAGATTATCGGATGCAAAACCAAATCACGGTGAAGAACAAGTATCCCCTACCCCACATTAATGACCTGTTCGACCAGCTATAGTCTGCATCGGTGTTGTCGAAGATTGTTCTGAAGTCAGGGTATCACCAGTTGAGGATCCGAGACCCAGACATTCAGAAGACTGCTTTCCAGACACGGTACGGGCATTACGAGTTCATGGTCATGCCTTTCGGCTTGACTAATGCACCAGCTGCGTTCATGAATTTGATGAACAGGATTTTCAGCTCTTTTCTGGACCAGTTCGTTGTGGTTTTTGTTGATGACGTGCTGGTCTATTCTCCTGATGTTGAGACTCACGCCTTGCACCTGAGGGCGGTTTTGGATACTCTGAGGCGTCATCAGCTGTACGCTAAATTCTCCAAGTGTGAGTTCTGGCTGAGCGAAGTCATGTTCCTTGGCCATTTGATTTCTGGAGAAGGCATCAGAGTGGATCCTACCAAGGTTGAGGCGGTGAGTAGTTGGGAGCGACCCAAGACTGTGTCAGAGATCAGGAGTTTCTTGGGTCTACCAAGCTATTGTAGGAGGTTTATTAGGGATTTCTCCCCCATAGCTGCACCTTTGGCAACGTTGACCAGGAAAGGTGTTCCTTTTTGCTGGGACCAGAATTGTGAGGCGGGTTTCCAAGAGCAAAAGTCTCATCTGGTTTCTGCTCCTGTGTTGACCCTGCCTTCTGGAAGTGGTGGCTTCACTGTGTATAGTGATGCCAGCGGCGTTGGGTTAGGGTGTGTTCTGATGCAGCATGGCAATGTCATCGCGTATGCTTCGCACCAGTTAAAGGATCATGAGAAGAACTACCCGACCAACGATTTGGAGATGGCTGTCGTAGTGTTTGCTCTCAAGCTCTAGCGACACTATCTCTATAGGGAGCAGTTTGAGGTCTTCACCGATCATCAGAGCCTGAAGTATGTCATTAACCATGCCAGTGAGGAGATTCCGTAAAAGAATGCGAAATCGGTCGGCAAAATCACGTCAAAAAAAGCAAAACAAAGGAGTCGCCACCTAATCTATTATGGAAGACAAGGAAAACCATATACATGAAAGATCATGCAAAAAACAACAAAGACAAGTCT
>JAMKQA010017182.1:0-10237 GCA_024699735.1 Posidonia australis | reverse complement strand
GGGTAGTTCATCCAGAAAGCAAGGCTTGGGTGGTTTGGATCCATACTACTCAGAAGATACGACTATTGGTTCTTCCGCGGCTTCTACTGGGCAGTATCATCCTACGCCTCAGGCTTCATTTGATTCGGAGTACTTCAGTTCTTAGTTATCACAGATGGCAACTATATTAGAGAGTTTCAGATCCGACATACGCTCAGAAATAAGGAATGAAATAAGGACTGAAGTAAGGAATGAAATAAGAGATGAAATACATGCTTTGGAGGATCGACTAGTAAGGTAAAATTTGATTTACTTTTATAATTTTTGATATATATAAATTGTCATGTTGAATTCAATATTATAATTTAATCGTTGTTCATTACAATATATATTATGTTTGTTTTTTATAATCAGAAGATATACCGATGAGCAAGAAGAAGATTTGACAAGTGATGATGAGGATGATTTCGAGGAGTATAGATGTCCTCGTTGCTCCATCCATGCATCATCCTCAAAGGGTAAAGGAAAGCAAGTTAGTTCCCGAAGAAAGTGATATGTAATATATTGTTTTGCCTTGTATTATATTTATCGACTTGTATTAAGATATTTTAGTGTTGTATTAGCTACTTTTTTGTAAAAACTTTGAATGTATAAAATCTTATGATGTATAATCGAATGATTTTTTTTTTATAAAATCTGTATATGTGTAATTTAATGTACTTGTGAATGTATTTGAATGTCATTTTACTAGGTATTTGAATCTAAATTTTATCAGGTTCAATTCTATAATGTACTGTTTTTTTTTTAAAATGCCTAATATTAGCGAGGACAGAGAGGACATTTCCTCGCTACATCCTCGCAACAATAACGATATTTAGCGAGCACTTAGCGAGCAATTTGCGAGGGAATGTCCTCACTATATACTCGCAATTTCGTCGCTAAAACTGGAATGACGATACAATCTCATGATATTTAGCGAGCATTTATCGAGGAATTACGAGGATCTAGCAAGGACATTACGAGGAAATATTTCCTCGTAATATCCTCGCTAAATTTACACGAGCACATTGCAAGGATATATCTTTGCAGTATTGATTTAACGAGTTACATAGCTACGAGGATAATTATTCCTCGCTACGTCCTCGTTAAGCTTTGTAACGAGGATTTTGCGAGGAATTTACGAGGACTTAGCGAGGAATATTGTCCTCGCTAAATGTAGATTTTCTTGTAGTGAGTTCATGTTTTGTTATTCCTTCATTTTGCGTGGATTTCTTTGCAATTTTTGCATACATCTTGTACATCCATCTAGTCATGAATTGGCATTCATATTAGCATGATTTAGAGCACAATCTAGGCTTAGCAAGCATTCATTTACATTCATCCTTTTGCAAGCGAATCAGAGTAAAAAGACTGAGTTTCTCGGGCGCATGAGAGTGCCTAACACCTTCCCCATGTGTAACAGGAATCCTTACATTTTCTTTGGTTTGTAGACATTTAGCCTTTTCATGTGCATCATATGTAGTCATCTTTGTTTGTGGTTTTCCTCGTCTTTCCCTTAAAAGACTAGGTGGCGACTTCGATTTTTGTCTTATCTTATCTTGTGCCTTCTCGCCTTCTAGCATGGCTGTGGCCCCCTCCTCTGCCGTCCTTCATGTCATTTCCCGAGCAGGCATGGTCACAGAACTGGCGACTCCTCTGGCTTTCATTTCTGCTTTCTTGCTTGTTTGTTTGGTTAGATTGCCTTGCTTGTCCATGCTTGATTACTTGTTTGATGCTATACATGCCTTTTGATTGGAGGATGCTTTTCTTTTACACCCATATGCAATGACACTACACCTGCACATGCCATGCTACCTGCCTTTTGACATGTTGCTAGTTTTTTTCTTGTTTTTACAATTATGATGCCATGACATCCACACATGTCATGATCATGCCTTTTGTTTGTTGTTTGCTTGTTTATTTGCCTTACCTGTGTGTTTTCTTCCCTTTTCGCATTTGACATGCCTAGGAGAGTAGAGACATGTTTGTTCCCCTTTCTGGTTTAAGATAAAACACACAAACTTAGAGAAACAATTAATAAGGCAAAACTAGAGACCAAATCTAACTCTTCCCCCCTGGTTAATAAAATGCAAGTAAAAGACACAAAAGCATATTGCATGATTGATCATATAGGGCATGCATCTTCTCCTCTGAGTCTACCTACAGTTTGCGTAGGACAATTCTAGTAGCTTGTTCTATAGCTTTGGCGTAGGGCGTGTTACTAGTTTGTTCCCCCTTGTCTGGGGTTGTGTCTGTGTTAGTAGAAGGTACAACTCCATGCTACTGTAGGAGATGAGGCCACCAACGCACTACTCGTTCACTGCCTGCGCTTTGGCCAGGATTTAGAGTGGGCACCTTACTTTCTAGCCTGAGTTAGAGACCCATTTACCCATGTGCGATCCTGGAGTAGATAGCTTGGTAGGACACATTAGATAGGTGAGAGAGAGCATAATAGACGCATCCATGTGCATGAATTCCATTCACGCCACTTTAATAACTGCGTCTTGTTGCTGGTTTAAACATAGGTAGTTTTCTTTTATCCAGGATATAGAGCGTGAGTTCCTTAACCAGTGCTCGAGCGTTCCTGCCTTTGATTTGTCTGTTTGTGATACTCTGTTGTTGATCATCTTTTCTCAGGTTATTCGTCACTTTGACGATAGCTCGTCCTAGGATTCATCCTCTCATTTGCCGCTGCAGTCCCATTTGCACCTGTTCTCGGTAAGCCATGGCCCAACGCACCAATGAGCCTCTCTCCACCACTATTGCTCCAGAGGACACTCCATTTTTGGTCCCTCCTACCCTTACTGTGACTTCAGCTATTCACTTTGTCCCCTTCGTGCATCACGTTCCAATGCACGGAGGCTCTATCCCCTACACCATAGGACATCCACAGACCTTGGTCGATCTGGAGCCAGGCATTGAGTCTGTCTCATTGACCACTGCTCGGGTTCTAGATGTATCACTAATGAACTCGCTCCCTCAGGGCCCTTTCTCTTTTAGCACTCAGCCCAATACGGCAACATCCTTTGTAGGGTCCCTGCCTCTTGGGCAATCTGTATCTATTTCGTCTTTGACATCCGGACCTTCGACTATGTCACCCCTCACTGTCCCTAAGCGATCTCCTGCCGCAAAGGTAGAATATCTGTTGGCCCTTGCCTAGAAGATCGAGGGCATAGCCTTTGCTATCTAGTCTGCTATGGAGTCCACTGTTCCTAGGGTTCCCCAGTAGCCCGCTTTGTTGTTCTAGGCATCACCTTCAGCACCACCACCTCAGCCCTCACCCTAGCTCCTCACTGTACCAACGTTAGGGGTGACTCCACTTCCTCACTCACCGACACCCCACTTCATCGCACAACATTCAACTCCAACATCTGGTGGCCAGCCCCTCTGGATGGTTGGAGTGCAGCATCCACAGAGACTGCAACCTGGCGTAGTACCACTGCAGCAGCTGTTACTCCTGCAATCAGCACCCACTGCTACATAGCATTTTGCTTATCCTATACATCATCAGGCTCAAGAACCTTTAGTCACACAACCACATTCAGCACTCATGCATGGATACACTGGCCATCATGCCACAGCACCAGAAGACACGATGGTGGACCCGAAGGAGCACTTAGGTGCGACCCACACAGCGTATACAACCGTTCCTCCTACTGCATGACCCTCGTCGGCAGTACCTCTAGATACTCTCCATGCCTAGGTGGGTGATCTTGAAAAAGCACTTAGACAAGTGCGGGGAGGCGATCGCCAACCCTATGGATTCCAGGACCTCTGCTATTTCCCAGAGGCGACACTCTCACCACATTTCCAAGTCTCGGATTTTGAGAAGTATAACGGCAAGGGTTGCCCCATTTCATACCGTAGGGCATATTACAGAGACCTCACTCTGCTTTAGGCTAACGAGAGGCTGCTGATCTGCCTTTTCTAGAAGAGTCTCATCAGTCCAGCCCTCAAATGGTTCACGTCGCTTGACATGGGCTCGATCAAGACTTGGAACGACCTTTCACAGGCGTTCATGGACCAATATGCTTTCAATCTCAACTTGGTCCCAAAGAGGGAGGATCTTGTCACCACTAGGCAAAGACCCCACGAGCCGTTTGGAGAGTACGTCGGCCGCTGGTGTGCCCTAACATCGCAAGTGAGAGATAGACCCTTCGACAAGGAATCTATCGAAATTGTTATTCGAGGCACACAACCAGATATTGGGGCTCTATTGAGCATTCAGCCTGTCACCACTTTTGCATCTTTGATTTGGGCAGGTGTGTGTGTAGAGAGCTCCCTTCGCAGCAACAACTTTCTTGCACTTGCCACCTTTGCCAAGCAAGCCACTTCTCCTGATCACCATGCGAGCGACAACACTCGTAACAGCGCTGGCACCAGTTACCCTAAGAGGAGGGATCCTCCCAAGCCTACCATCACATATGTATGGTCTCCCGCCATGCTCGTCACTGTGGTGAACAAACCAAGCCCGAATCAATTAGTCTATGCACCTGCACCTAGGGCACCGTGCACGCCAAAGATCACCACCATCGCCTGGTTAGTGTACCCTGTGGCACCGGTTCGACAAGGACCCTGCCCAGGGTAGAGATGACCTCAATGTGTTACATGACAGTACACCCCACTTGTTGAGCCATTGAGTGCCATCCTCCTGAAGGTGGTGTCACTCCTGAACCTTCCATAGGTCCGCTCTCAATCGAACCCTCCTCCAACGTGGTACAACATGAACCTCCACTGTAATTTCCATCGCTGCGCAAGCCATTCAACAGATAATTGCTTGGCTCTTTGGAATGCCATTAAGGACCTGATTGACCGTAAGGTCATCGTCATTGACACCCAGGAGGCACACACTACACCAATACCATGTCCCTCATGGGCACAAGCACCACCTGCCTATCCCAACATTGTCAGCCAGCTCATGCCTGCACATACCAACTCGGCTGGTGCTGGGGCCTCAAGAATCCATTTCCTTTCTACTTCTAGATCAACGACGTCCATGGTGGACCCCTCCGATCTAATCCATACAATTGATGAGCCATTCCCTACCTGTTTATATCGTTTAAGCCATGCCGGTTCTGAGTCAGCAGTCCACATGATATGGCTGACCGTGAAGGTAGAGCATACTGTCGAACTGTCGACTGCGCACTCTGAGGTGCCCATTTGCCTGTTCACCTGACTCGTGCCTATTCATCGTATCCAGCATCCTATCCAGCCAGACCACCTCCCAGTTAGCCCGATATTAGTGCCGTTGGAACTAGCAACACGTACTTCTTTGGTCGTCAACCTGACGTGGGACACCCACCATGTACCCTATGATTATGCCACGAGATGTGCGCAGAGGTCACCAAGTTAGGGAGGGTGTATAGGCCGCTCGTGTCAGTGGCCCAGCCTGATCGTTCATGTGACATCTGGGTCTGATTATCCATTTTTATTTGTAAACCTTGTAATTAATTATAATATTTCTTAAATGGTTTATTAATGGATAATCTATTGTTTCTTGATTGTGTGTGCTTGTGGTCGGTTGTCTGTGTGCTTGTTTGTGATCTAGGACCAATGTGGAGTTCAATTTGAGGATGCACAGTTGCCTCGGTTTATGTGCCCGCCTTTTCTTCTTTTTCTCCTTCCTTTTTCTCTCTCATGAGCCATGCCCTTCCACCCATTCTTCGTCTTCTTCTTTCTCTTCTTCCACCCATGCCACCAGCGACGGAGGCCCGTGCCTCCCCATCTCTTCTGACAGGATGGGTGGCCAGCGGTAAGCGAGCAGTGGTGGAAATAAAGAGAGGGAGGTAGACATGGGCAGGGGAGGAGTGTGGTGGGGACGGAAAGGCAGAGGAGAGCGAGCGAGGGCGCACGAGCTGGGAGGAGGAGGGTCTGCATGTGTGTGCTTCCATCAGGGGTTGAGGTTCACCGGAGCTTCGCCGAGATGCGGTGATCTCGTCGGAGTTGCGCAGGCCATCGGAGAGGTATGCGATCCCTCCCCCTTCTCTCGTTATTGTTCCTTGAAGAATAATGATGGAAATGCATGTTAAATTGTAGAAAAATCATGAAATGAATGGGAATGTGATGTGTGGCATGAGAATGTAGAGATCATGCGGTTAGGATTGATGTTTGTGGGGAAAATGTGATTTTAGGGTTGAAGGCTACAATAGTCCTTCTTGAGCCCCTTCCCCTTGTGATTTTCGTTTGAACTGTGTGGTTGATGGAATCATGAATGGTTTGAGGGTTTTGAAGTAGACTTGAGGGTCTACACCCCATGATTTTATGGGAATTGTTGGTCAATGTTTGGGAGGTCCGATCGGGACTCCCACCTTGGGCGAATTTCGCCGTTGGAAACAAAGGTGTGCCCTGTCTACGAGGAATTCGGTATGCCAAAATCCTAGCAGATTAAGCTAGAACCCACGGTTCGGTAGACCAAAATTTCACGGTCGACCGAAACAAGGGGTTTCGACATACCAAAAATGTTTGGTATACCGAAATAGGGAATTTTGACATACCGAACTTGGGATTCGGTCTGCCGTTTTTGCCCTGAACCTGATATGCTTAAACATTAATTTTAATGAATGTTAAATGGTTTTAATGGTATGGTGGGTTTATATGAATTATGTTTCCCCATGTAATGACATGGAGGCATGTGGAACCCCAAACAAATGGATTTGGGTGTGGTTTTGGGTTTTAGACCCTATTAATGAATGAAAAAGATGGTTTTATGTGGTTTTGGGCTTGAGACCCAATTTATGACTTTAAGCATGGTTTTCGTGGCTTGAGTTGGGACCCCAGTGGAGGGTCAAGTGTTGCAAGGAAATAGAGTCCTGCAACGCGAAGAATGGAATGAAATGGAAAATGGTTTTGAAATGGAACACTGATAATGTGGTTGCCGAGCTCATAGCGGTGTAGGCTGAGCTTGGGTTTTCATACCTAGTTGTTCGGGTCACCGACGATATAGGCTGAGCCTGGGTCATTGGACCTAGTTGTTCGAGTCACCGACTGGGGCGTCAGATAGAGACGTATGCCCGTGCACTTATGAAAATGAAATTGAGGTTGGTTGGCCGAGGCGGTGACATCCTGCACGGGGAATTTCATCGCGGAAGTGCAGGAAGGTAGGGGAAGGATGTCCTCGCCTATTGCTTGTGTGCCTGGTTACCCTTGATCAAGGTAACAATAGTAAAGAATAGTGGAAATGAATAAAGAAAGAGAAATGTGATTTGGTTAGGATTGGACTGATGAAATGGTCCTAAAATCCTGAAAAGAAATGATGATGTTTTAACCAGTTGTCAGCCAGTGTTTATGATTTGGTTTTGAGCCCAATGGGGCATCGTGTTTTAGGATGGATCTGGTCAGAAAATGTGAATTCGAAAGTGTGTTTTGGGAAGAAATCGAAAATATTGAAAAGGGAAATGTTTTGGAAAATGAATTCGAAAAGGTTTTTGATAGAAATGTAAAGGAATGTTTTGAAAGAAAAAGTGGTTTTGGAAGGAATTTCCAAATGTTTTGAGAAAAGAAAAGGAAACATGGATTTTGAAAATGCATGGATTGGGATTGAATTCCCAAGTGAGTGTCTAATAAAAGAAAGGATGATTTTTCAAAAAGAGAAAACCATGTTTTAAAAAAATGAGATTTATGGTTTTACCAAGGTTTTGTGGTTTGTATGTTTTAGGGTGCGTACTGGGTGACTTAGATGTCACTCACACGTGCTATTTGGTTTTCATGTGCAGTCCGCATGCAGCTGAGTTCTAGTGCAGGAGTTGGAGCTTCTAGCCACACATTGTGATCCTGAAGGTGAGCCTTAGTTACAGTTATTTGATGTTTCTGTAATTAATGTAATTATGCTTGATACTGTGTTTTGGTAGCGTGCCCGGGATCGGGGAGTTACAGAGTGGTATCAAAGCTGAGGTTACACCTAGAGTACCAGTTTGATGATGTCCGGTCTAGTGGCTTCCTAGGGCTACACAATAGTGAGTTGTGCACTTGAAACTTTAGATTGTTGTGTTTTGTGGTGCTGGCAAGGAGATGTCTGGCCGAGGCCGCAGTCGTGGCAAGACTCCTGTACCTGACTCTGAAACGGGAGAGGGTAGTGCATGGAAGGGGATGAGACGAGAATTTGACGAGATGATGTGGGGTTTCGCCCAGTCCTTTGGCAGCAGCAGCAAGGATGAGGCGAAGGGAGACTCGTGGATCAAGCAGTTCGGCCAGCTTGGCGTGCCGACCTTTGACGAGCGCGACACTCCTAAGGAGTGTGAGGCTTGGTTCCTGGAGGTGGAGAAGATCCTTGAGGGGTTTGAGTGTTCGGCGGAGAAGTAGGTCCAAATCGCAGCTTTCCAGCTCAAGGGTGTTGCAGATCAGTGGTGGAGGATAGTGCGCCGCACCAAATTCCAGAATGCAGACCTGTTGATGATCTCTTGGGATGAGTTCCGAGGGGTGTTCTATGAGAGGTTTTTCCCAGAGCATGAAAGGGATAAGTTGGACGGAGAATCCAGGTACCTGAAGCAGGGTAGCCTGTCTGTGGCTGAGTATGAGTCATCCTTCCTTCGGCTAGAGTAGTTCTCTCAGGCTGTAGTTTCTGAGAAGAACAGAGCCAAGAGATTTGTAGAGGGATTGAATCCTGTACTGAGATCTAGAGTTATTGGCTTCAGATGCTAGACTTTAGCAGAGGCTGTTGAGCTTGCCAGTCGCTATGAGGAGGACCGTAGGCTGTTCCAGGAGGAGTATCCTAAGAAGGAAAAGGGGAGAAAGTTTGTCTCTCGACCTTTGGTCTCTCGACCTTCTGTTTCATGACCGTCAGTGACGGGAGTGCCAAGTTCTGGGAGTTCTGGCAACTCTAGGAAGAAGCGGAAGCAACAACCTACGTCGGGTAGAGAAGAGAGTATGGGTTTCAGCCATGCTGGGTCTAACAGTGGCTCACAGATGGGACCGTGCCATGTCTATGGCAAGATGGGGCATGTTGCGGCGCAATGTTGGCAAAGGAAGAGGAATTTGGACAGAGTAGTCTGCTACAAATGTGGGAAGTCCAGACATTACTAGAAGGACTATCCCAGTCAGCCAAAGCCAGCGGGTGATGCGCTACGTCATCCTACCAAAGGGAGAGTGTTCTCCATTGCTGCCCCAGATGTTGGTCCATCTAGTGATGTGGTAGAAGGTGAGAACAAGCACAGCTGTATTTGATAAGTCCTGTCCTGTAATGATAGATCCTATGTGTAATAGACACTATTTCTTATTATGATTATGGTTATGGTGTATTTATTATAGGATCTTTCCTTGTGGCTGATCAGATGGCCCGAGTCTTGTTCGACTCTAGGAGTTCATTTTCTTTTGTCTCCGAGTCGTTTGCCTCTGAGATCGGAACAAGGCCAGCCAGGTTGGCATTCCACCTAGATGTGGTCACTCCATTGGGAGAACACAGCCTAGCGTGGAGATATTTGAGACAAGTTGATATTCAGTTGGGGGACAGGAGTTTTCAGGCCAGCTTGATCCTGATGGATATGCAGGATTATGATGTTATCCTGGGGATGGATTGACTGGTACAGCATTTAGCTGTGATAGATTGTGCCAAGAAAATAGTTTTGGCAGAGTGTCTAAGCCAAGGCTGGTGTATGTTATAGGGCACCAGACCAGGTGAGCCCAGGAAAGTGATTTTTGCTCTCAGGGCCTATCATCATCTAGTGAGAGGCAGTTTGGGCTATTTGGCCTATGTGGCAGTTTCTACTTCGCCTGTGGTCAAGAATCAGGACATGCCAGTGGTGAGGGAATACCCCGATGTTTTTCCAGAGGAATTGCTTAGAATGCCACTACACAAGGAAGTGGAGTTTGTGATTGATTTGGTGCTGGGATTAGGTCCTATTTCTAAGGCTCCGTACTGGATGGCACCTGCTGAGCTAAGGGAGCTCTAGAATTAGCTGCAAGAACTAATAGATAAGGGATTCATTTGTCCCAGTGTTTCACCTTGGGGAGCACCGGTTTTGTTTGTGAAGAAGAAGGATGGTTCACTTCAGTTCTGTATAGATTACCGGATGTTGAACCAGATCATTGTTAAGAACTAGTATCCACTGCCTAGGATCGACGATTTCTTTGACTAGTTGCAGGGGGCATCGGTGTTTTCGAAGATAGACTTGAGATCTGGATACCATCAGTTGAGGATTAGTGAGCCAGATGTGCAGAAGACAGCTTTTCGCACCCGTTATGGACATTATGAGTTTTTGGTTATGCCATTCGGGTTGACGAATGC
>JAMKQA010017181.1:0-11437 GCA_024699735.1 Posidonia australis | reverse complement strand
TGATGCGACCAGTTTGGAAAGGAAAAGTGTGGATTTGTGTGTGTAGACTAGTCCCTAGCCCGAGTTGTGACAAATTGTGCTTATGGTTTTAAAATGATGTTTTGGGCTAGGAAACTAGATGAAATGATTTGTTTCTCCAGTGTTGAGAATAAAGGTTTATGAAAGAGCATGAGGTTTTGAAAGAAAAGAAAAGAAAGTTTGAAATACCATTGTTTTCCATGTTTTCTAATTGAACATGTGGTTTTGGAAATGGTTTGTTGTTCAGCAATGGTTTTCTTTGGCTTTTAGCATTGTTTTTGGGGCGCGTACTGGGTGACATTCCTGTCACTCACGCGTGTGTTTTCTTGTCCTCTTATTTCAGGTGCTAAGGTGTAGGAGCAGTCTAGTCTGGTGCATCTTTTTGAGCCACGTTTGCCGCACACAGGTCTGGGTGTTTAGCATTATTCATTTTAAGCTGCTATTTAAATTTCTTTAGATGTATTTGGGTAGTTCTTGTACTGTTGTGTAGCACTGGGGTGTTACACTTCTGAATCTGATGTAACTTTTAGTACTTTATTCTTCTTCTTAGAGTTTTTAATTTCTTCCTTTTCATTTTCCTTTTCCTTTAGTTGGACCTCATAGGAAGTTAGGTTTCCTATTAAATCTTCTAGGGAATATGTCGATAAGTCCTTAGCTTCTTCTATGGCAGTGGTCTTCTTTTCCCATTTAGGGGTAAGAGACCGAAGAATTTTCCTCACTAATTTACTTTGGGAATAATCCTTACCAAGGGATTGTAGGTCATTAGTTATCTCATTAAATCTAGTGAACCTTTCACTTATGGGTTCATTATCTTTCATTTTACATAATTCAAACTTGTGAACAAGCTTGTTTATTTTTGTTTCTTTAACTTGGTTAGTTCCTTCATGTGTGACCTCTAAAATATGTCATACTTCATGCGAACTCTTGCAGTTTGAAATCCTATTAAATTGTTCTTTACTAACAGCACAAAATAGTATGTTTAATCCTTTAGCATCCAATTGTGCTAGGGTTTTTTCTTCATTACTCCACTCTCTAAAGGATGTGGAGTTCAAGGTAAAGCCACTTATTACTACATCCCATAATTCAAAATTTATTGCTTTCAGATATATAATCATTCTACATTTCCAGTAACTGTAATTTATTCCATCAAAAAATGGTGGTCTATTAATAATTTGTCCCTCCATAATATTATTGTTAAATGATAAAGAAGCCATGTATTCTAGTAGACAATTAATCTAACTCAAGAAAACCTTACTCTGATACCAAATGTAGGATCAAGTGGCTTCTCTAGAGGGGGGTGAATAGAGAATTTTAATTTTAAAATATTTACTTTCCCAATTTTAGTTACAAGTTAAACAAAATGACATGTTTTAATTAAGTAAACAGGCAACTATTACACAATCATATAGATTTGAAATTAAGACTAATTCATGCACAGGAAGGGGATGAGAGAAATTGAATACTCATGTAATTTACAGTGGTTCGGCCAAACCCCAGCCTAGTCCACTCCTCAAGACCCTCTTGAGATTTTCCCTTATACTTATATAATAAAACACTTACTTGTGTTAGCTATCCCACCAATCCAATCCTTGCTCCTTCCACTTCTCATACCCCGAGAAGCTAGAGCTTCTTCTTGCAACTTTACAACAGATGACTTCCCTTTCACAGAGTGCTTTTAAATTGAGATTACAACACCAGGCTTGTGAAGAGAACGTAGGACAAGGTTGAACACAATAATCAAGGGTTACAAGTAGATTGATGTGATGTCTGTCCTATCACGGCTTGTAGGGGTCCTATTTATAGCTAAAGAACCATCAAAAGATGTGTTTAACGATTATAAAAACGGTCATAAACGGCTAGTCTATCGGTATACCGTTTTGATATCCGGAATGCCATTTGTGTCTTCAAACCACAACTCTCGGGCAATTGGGTATGCCAGAATTATTTCGGTATGCTGAATCCACCTGATTCGATATACCGTTTAAGTACGATATGCCGTTTTATCTTCAGCTTTATCTCCACATTCTTTTTCGGAGTTTCGTTGCTTGTGTCGATTTTTCCTGTTTCGGTATGTCGATTTTCCTCCGATGTGCCGTTTTTTATTTTTCATCTTTGATTCAGAACGCCGATGCTTGTGCCGTTTCCTCCTGATTCAGTATGTCGTTTTTTATTCTTCTTCTTTAATTCGAAACGCCGATGCTTGTGTCGTTTCTTCCTAATTTGGTATACCGATTTGATTCGGTATGCCGTTTTTGATTCTTCTTCTTTGATTCGGAACGTCGATGTTTGTGTTGTTTCTTCTTGATTCGGTATATCGATTTGGTTCGGTATGTCGAAATAGTTCTTCTTTTATTTTTCAACCAATTTGCTAAGTATAACTTTACATATTTATTTACAACATATTACATAAAGTTTACATGACTCAAGTAATTACAATTCTTCAACATTATTTTTTCTTTCATGAAAATATACAAAAAATTCATTAGTTCAAGTGTAATCATCAAAACAAAATATATTTCTAACAAAATAATGTCTCTAAATTTTCAAGGTAAAAACCATAGTAGCCATCTCTAGATTAGGAGTGGGATAATTCCTCTCGTGGTCCTTCAATTGGCGTGAAGCATACACCACTACTCTCCCATGCTACATCAATACACCACCTAATCTGGTCCCACATGCTTCATTGTATACTATGAAACTGCCGCTCCTAGAAGGCAAAGTCAAGACTAGAGATGTAACTAGATAAGTCTTCAACTCGTTGAAGCTTTTTTCGCATTGCTAATCCCAACTAAATGGCACATCCTTCCGTGTGAGTTTGGTGAAGGGTGCTGCAATCCTGTAGAAGTCCTAGATGAATCTTCTGTGATATTCTGTCAAGCCCAAGAAGCTCCTAATTTTTGTCATAGTTATGGCCCTGACCCAGTTGCTGACTGCTTCCGCCTTGACTGGATCCACTTTAATGTCTTCTCTTGAAATGATGTGGCCAAGGAATGCAATCTCTTCCAGCCAAAACTCGCATTTGGAGAACTTAAAGTGGTCAAACAAGTCATCTATCCTAAGCAGAGGGTATCTGTTCTTCACGGTGATTTAGTGTAGCATCTGATAGTCTATACAAAGATGAAGCGAACTATCCTTCTTTTTGATGAACAACACTGGTGTACCTCAGGGTGACACACTCAGTCTGATAAACCTCCTATCCAAAAGCTCCTGCAACTAACTCCTAAGCTCCCTAAGTTCTACTGGTGCCATCCTGTAAGAGGTCTTCGAGATGGAATTAGATCATTACACCAGATCGATCTAGAACTCAACCTCTCTTTGTGGCGACATCCTAGGCAAGTCCTTTGAAAAAACATCAAAGTATTCTCGAACCATAGGTATATCCTATACCCTTTGAGGAGGAGAGGAAGATATTGTCACACTAGTCAAATATCCCATGCAATCGCTTGATAGGTGGTGGTAGACTTTGATTGTTGAAATTATCTTCTTTTGTTCTCTCGATTTAGCTTCTTGCACCATGCACCGTTCCCTGACTTGGGCATTCTACCAGAATTCTCCTCTTGGCACAATTGATCACAACTGAGTGTTGTACTACCCACTCCATCCCCAGGATGACATCGTATTCTTATATGTCCATGACTATCAAACTGGCCTTGAAATCATGATTTCCTAGTTTGACATCAACTGATCGTAGGTACCTCCTTGCAACGCTGTGCCCTCCTAGTGGAGTCACTACAGCCAGGTGGAAAGCCAATCTAATCAATTTATCCCAAATCTCGACAGCAAAAATCTCAGAGATAGAAGATAAGGAGCTTCCTGAGTCAAAAAGTACTCAGACCGTTCGGCTGGCCACAATAAAGGAACCTATCCAACATATATCACTACCATAGGCCATAATTATCATAGGAAATTGTGTTAGATTACAGGACTACATAGGAAAATAAAAGATCATAGTACAAGACTCAAGTCAACTCGTTACCCTCTACAACGTCTCCTAAGGGACCAGCATCAGGAGTTGTTATCGAGAAAACTTGGCCCTTGGTTCGTTGGCGAGGAGCGTCTCCAGCTAGCTTTGGAGGGTCTGGGCAATTTCGTTGAATATGCTTAGCCTTCGTCGGTTATAGCACACTATCTTCTTAGGATTTCGTTGCTTGTGACAATACTGTGCTGCTACATGTTCTATCTGACCATAGACGAAGCAGGGTTTTCTGTCCCCTACGCCACTACTCGAACCAATCAAACTGAATCTAGTGCCACCTCCCCTGGAAGAATTGCATCCCTCATCGGTAACAAATTCTGAACGCTTCTTCCTTTTCTTTCTAGAGCTTCTAGAACTGCCAGAGCTCTACACCCCTAAAGCAAAAGACCGTGGAGCGGACATCTTTCCTTTGCCTTTGGGGTAGTCTTCCAAGAATTACTTACGATCCTCCTTATATCAGGCTACCAGTTCCACTGCACCCACTAGGGTCGAACATCGGAAGCCTAGAACCTTAGGTCTAAGTGATGGAGCCAGTCCTTCCATAAATCTCTTAACTCTACGCTTCTCTGTGTTGAATGTTTATGAGAATTGCTCCAAACGGGTGAAGGTCGCCTCATACTCAGCCACTAACAAACTACTTTGCCTCAAATCCTGGAATTCTTTGTTCAGCTGATCTCTTTCGTACTCTAGATAGTACTTCTCATAAAAGGCATATTGGAATTCCTCCTAAGAGATCATCAGAAGGTTAGAATTTGGAAATTTTGTGCGATGCATGGCTCTCCATCACTTATCAGCATTTCCCTTGAACTAAAAGGTAGCTAGTCTAACCCATTTTTCAGTTGAGGGCACTCCATGCCTTTCAGAATCTTCTTCACCTCCAACAGCCATACTTCACATTCTTGGGCATCCCTTGGCCGTTAAAGGTTGGTGTACTCAATCAGCAAAACTGCTTGAGCCACTGGTCTGCATTGGTCCCATCTGTGTTATCCTTGTTAAATGTCTGAGCGAACCTCTACATCATATGGCTCAACTCTTGCCGAATACCTCCCCAACTGCTACTCTACTTCTCATCAAAATTTGTTGCAAGAATCCTACCTCTGCCTCAGCCTCTGAACGCCATCTGGGTACCACCACAAAACAAATAAATTAGGTGCAGATGCTTAGTATTGTGCAGTCTTAATGAAACGACAAGCCGAACACCCTAAACTCGTGCACTTAGTGAACCTAATCTCTAATATCACTCTGTAACACCCAGTGCATTACACAACAATACCAATACTACCCAAAACAATTAATTAAACAAAAATGAGTAATTATTAACAATTAAATAACTAAAGTAAACTACCTAGACCTGTGTGTGGCTAAGTGGCTTTGAATTATGCACCAGAACTAGATTGCACGCTCAACTATGCACCTGGAACAAAAGCACAGACAAACACGTGTGAGTGACATCAATGTCACACAATACGCATCCCAAAACCAAAATCTAATAAAACCCCTAAGGGACTACTAAAGTAGCGAAGAAAAATACCAAAACCGAAAAGCCAACATGCAATTCTAGAAACATTTAGAAATCATGCCATATTTTCCAAAACCCCTTTTTATCATTTTCTCTGAAATTCCATGCATTTTTCGCAAATTGCTTTTTATGCATATCAAGAGGCAAAATCCTCAACTAGAATCCAGCTAAAACATAATTTATTCATATCTCAAATTACAGTAAAACCATAGATGGAAAACTAGTTCAAAATCACAAGTTTCAACTCAACTAGAATCTAACTCACAAGCCAAACCATAGTTTGATGCTAGCTCTAAACCACACACACACTGTCTCAACAAAACCTGTCGTATCACCCTGGTCACAGGCATGGTACTAAATGTATACGCATGTCACCGAAATTTCTCCGACACGTGTCTTATTTTCAATGTACCGACATAACTCCGACACGATATCAAAATGGAAGTTTTCTGAACAAATGTAATTTTTTTTACCATGTTTCCACCGACACGATTCCGACATAACGATATTTCCCCGATACGTGTCTATTTTTCAACTTATCGAAGTTCGACACGAAATCAACATTTAGAACCATGGTCACAAGTGACCAACCTGGCCATAAGTAGTTGGTGAGGCTCCAATTCTGACCCCATTGTAGTGTCATGGTGAACCACTCTGTGCAAGAGTTCAACTGCCCTGGTCGTAGCCTCACAGTACCACGTGGGTACACACGGGATGTATCCTCACGACGCCCCTAATTGCCCAAGTACCTGGGGACTCCAACCCTACACTAGAGCAGCACCAACATTGAAGGTAGTTCGGGTCTACCATACCCCAAGTCCTACAGTACCACATAGTCACAAGACTCACTCCTTGGATCAAACTCGACAACCACAACATAGGGCACGTCTTTAACCACTCAGAGGTCTCACTATCCTTGGTCAGTACAGTCGGTCGGCCTAAATGTAGTTCCTACAAATCTCAGCGAAATCTTTTAAAACACATGCATCACTTTTAAGAATCTCTTTTAAAAAACCACATTATCATTAAAAGCCATTCCCCACTTATTATAGGAATTCATTATCACAAGGAATATTTCATAATCATTTTCCATGCATTTATAAACAATTAATCATATTTTTATTCTCAGAAAACCACTGAAAAGGCCATTTGTGTTTACTGAAAAAAGGCAAGTTGCATCGGCGATCCGCATCGGACACTCGCGCGACATATCCACGCCAAAGGCATCCACGACCTAGTCGCGCCAAAGGTCGCGTTGGTAGTACTTGCCTACCAGTCGTGCTATGTATTTTACAGAAAAAACCAGAAAACTCAAAGCTTGAGAACTCAATTGAAAAGCTCCATAAAATCTCATCAGAAATCCACTAAACACGCACAATACGCATTTGAACATTAAGGGCATATGGATTTATTTATCTTCTCATGCATTTATCAGAAAATCTCATCAAATCATAATAATTCTCTGAAAAACTTCATAACCCAATACTAGCATGGATTCCTCATATTTTCTCATGCAATCTGTATTAATTTCCGCATTTAAATCAATCCTAGGCATGCTTCTAGGAAGGTAGAAAGAGGGGAATGCATACAGTTGGAGTTCGCCGACGATTCCACTTCTCCGACGAGCTTCTGGTGTCCTCCGGCGAGCTCCTATTCCAATGGTGGTCTTCTCCGGTGACAACGTTCACCATCGATGGCTCACCTTCGACGGATCTCCTCCCTCTCTCTTTGTGTTCTTTCTCCCCATCACACACACACACATGTTTCTCCATGTAGGAGAAGCCAAGCACTTGTAAGGCCCTTTGGTCAATAGCCTCCAGGTCAACCAGTGGCGCAACAGAGAAGGCGGTAGCATGTCGGCAAGTCAAGTGCTAGCGGGACAGCACATCCAGTAGAAAACATGGGTTACAGGCGTCAAGTGATGTTTCAATGTGGCAATTTTATTCAGGGCTACACGTCGACAATTCACGTTAGTGACCTTCGCTGGTCATTCGCACCTTGAAGGCCCGCTTGAACCCTGTACCACCTAAATCCGTTTACTTTACTTGCCTACTATGTCCACCTGGCCTATTTTGAACAGAAATGAGTAGAAATGACAAATAAATCTAGGAAAATGAACTTGCATTCATCACAATCACCAATAACATCAAGTTCAGCTAGCTTATTTAGATTATACAATAAGCCTCAATTACAAGATACATCAGTTCTGGATTTCTGGATACACTCTAAGGTCGGTCTTGGATCTTACATCTCCACATAATATGACACACACAATAGTGGTGCACACTTCCTTTAAATACACTCTCAACAACATTTGAAATAGATGCATCTTGATCAGTGATTATAGTAGGTAGTATTATATCATATCATCTAATGAATTACTCGAACATTCATACTAAGGATTCCAACTTGTCATTTGCCATTAACCTACAACCAAAGAACATAGTTTGGTAGAAGTTATTTACACCATAAAAAGCTCCAAACATAAGTAGAAATTTATTTGTATTATATATTGTGTCAAAAGTGATATCACCAAACAACTCAAAATCTTGTCTTGAAGATGCATTTGCCTAAAAACAAAGAGATAAATGATTGTCTTCGTAAACTTCATATGCATAGTAAAACCAGTTATCTAATTTTTGCCTTTCCTATAAATGTTCAATTAAAAGAGTAGCATCATATGTTGACTGGTGGTCATGAAGACCACCGTTACAGTCAACGGAGGTCAAAGAAATTATTGGCCGGAGTTATTAGCTTTGATTCGCCGGAGTTATTGGCCGGCGTAAATCAGGGAGTCATTACTAGGGCGGAGGGAGGTGGAGACGTTGAGGCTCCACTATAAATACATGGGAAAACGAAGGGAAGATTATCAAGAAAAACATACCTTCATTTCCCGGTTTCTCCACCTCGCCGGAGCCCCCATCCGACGATCTACATCATACTCACACATTTCTCCACAAACATCTCTTTTTTAGTTTCTAATGGCGACAACTATGCATCCCATTGTATTGAATCTACCACTATGTTGGCTTAGTGAGACAACTTGAATCCACCACTTTGTTGACATAGTAAGACTACTCGATTACTCGTTGGAATATTTGCATTATCCATGGTGTTGAAAAGAAACTTCTTTATCGTATTTACTTTACGCATTGGCCAAAGATAATGTTTTTTAGACTATGTAACCATTGGATGATTATGTTCTTCAATGAAATTAGCTACATACCACTTCCTATTACTCTCTTTAACCCTTAATTTTTGCATTGCAACTAGACCTAGAAATTGAGACTCTTTTCTATTGTTGGAATGAATCTTCTATGAAAGCAACTGAATTTGATTACGAGAAAATCTCCTACTTTGAACATTCAAATAATTTCATCACTAATTTCCCTTTGAAGCCATCTTTACTACTTGAGTACCTTGTACTACTACAACAGATGTTAAAACCTGCCTCCATAGCACATTTCTCATTGAATTTTTTAGTAAGTTGCAAACTATTGAATACTTGACCTATTATAGGAGTAATTTCCCTCAGTACATTCAGAAATACTTTGACATCGACATTATCATTGTTGGATGACATGCCATTGAAATCGACAGACATTCCTAATTTAAGTTCAGTTGGATTCAAAAAAATATTAACATTCAATAATATCTCAAAGTATAACAAAAAGGTAAAAAACAAATGATTGTCTAAAACTAGCATTAAAAAGTATTGATTTAAATTTAGTTGATTTCCAAAAAATACTAATGTTCAAAAAACATTTCAAAATATAACAAAAAAACCTATAAAATAAATGATTACCTAAAACTAACGTCCAAAAAAACTGATTTAAATTTAGATGGAATCCAAAAATACTAACATTCAAAAATATTTCAAAATTTATCGTAAAGGTTCACACCTGAAAGAGTGCAGTTTTCCAGATGCACCTTTGCTACTGTTAAAAAACGAAAGCTTAAAAGTGGAAGCCATATATGAGAACCAAAATAGCTAAAGATCACAGAAATAAGGGGAAAGTAGCTGAAGCCATAGAGATAATAGCAAAGTTTCATAACTTTACACCGAAAAAAATGTTCAATTCCTTCTTCACTGTTGTTAAAAACAAAAGTACTAGACTAAAAGCCATATATGAAAAAACAACAATCCATGGACACCATAAGCTCACAAGATCTCAACATTTTAACTTAAGAGTTGATTCAAAATGTTACATATGCTTGTGAAGGTGAACTCCAAAGAAAGAGGTAAGTTCCAAAGAGGAAAATAGCATGGTATTGAAATGCATATGTGGCTTCATGCTTGTGAAGGTTAACCCAGACGAACTTTATATTTTCCTTTTGAATCATGCTCCTCAAGGTTGTTGATTAGGGCTGTTAATAAATCAGTTCAATCCATAAACCTGTTTAACGCAATCTATTATTTTAGGATATGATTTTAAAAAATCAAATTTGTTGAATTTCACTAACTTTTAACTCGTTAACCTAAACTCATAGTGAGTTAAGTCATGAATTGGACGTGTCACCTAACAAATTCTCTAGTTGGAATAGTTTTTTATATATTTTTTATAAATTAAACGAAATATTGTTAAGTTTTGGTGTTTGGAACTTTTGTCATTTTCTTTACAAGAAATATGATTTTTTTGTACTTTTTTAAAGATTATCAATTAACTATTGTTAGTTATTTATTTGTATTTTCATTGGACTTACACTTCTAATGCCTAAAATATATTTATTTGGATGATTCTTGCACATTTGAATATTATATAATATATCTTTACAAACAAATTGATAAGGAATTATCATTTTATTGTATATTCACCTATTCAACCTGTAAATCTATTTATAACCGATTATCCAAACATGTTGGGCCAAGTTACTAGTTAAATGTTGAAAAAACAACATTTAACCTAGTCATCAATTTGAATTTTGGTGTTTGTATAGTTTTTTTCTATCTATATTGTAAAAAACAACAATTTAGGTTATTAGTGTCTGTTTGGAACCACTTTTAGACCATAGCTTCTAGTAGAATATAGAAAAATTAGAAGTAGTCCCAAACAACCACTTCCTTTTAGATTCTACCAGAAATAACTAACTTTTGGCCTTTGTTTTCACACTTTAAACCTAACTTCTACATAACCCCAAAAAAAAGTAATTTTAGATAGAAATGGAATATATCACCATCTTATTCCCAAATTGTTCTTATCTATTTCACTTTAATTACCTAAAAATATCATTACTATTTAATACAATGCCATCATTCATTAACCTTCATTCATTCTATCATTTCAATGCCATCATTCATTCCCAAATCAAACCATCAATAGTTTAAATCAAAACCTCAACTATGGGTATGTTCTACACTAAATTCCAATAATCAAGAACCTTTAATAGTTCAAAAAATAGAAAACTAGAACAAACAAGAAAAACTCATCAATTAGTAGAGTGTACATTTCAATTCATTTATCTAGCAAGTGTACATTTCAATAATAAAAATACACTACTACCACCGAAGAGCATTACAAAACACTATCACTACAAGTGAGAGAGGGATAAGGAAGGAGTCACCAGTTGCATATGTGTAACGCCCCGAACCCGGGCACGCTACCAAACAACAGCATCACAAGCCTAATTACACAAATTACAGAACAAAAAGACTGTAACTAAGGCTCACCTCTAGGATCGCGATGCGCGGCTAGAAACTCCGATTCCAGCACCGGAAACTGGCTGCATGCGGCCTGCACCTGAAACACACACAGCATGCGTGAGTGACATCTAAGTCACACAGTACACGCCCCCAAAACACCAAACTACAAGCAAGCACAATAAAACCAAAGAAAACTTATTTCTTAATATGCAAAACTTGGTTTTAATCTCTGAAAAAAAAATCACTTCCTTACTAAACCACACTTGGGATTCATTCCCAAAAC
>JAMKQA010017180.1:0-10913 GCA_024699735.1 Posidonia australis | reverse complement strand
CAAAGGAAAAGGAGGTGGTAGAAAGCCTACCTCTTATGATGTTTCCTTCTTGAAATATCAGAAATAAGATGATCCTTGTTGCTTTGGAAGGACCAAGGGTGCTTTAGGATGCAAGAAAGAGCTCCAGAACACAAATATAGTTTGTTGGGTGGAAGGAGGAACTCATGCAAAAAACTTGCTCAGTGCAGATCTGTTTCTCAGATTTCAGCACAGGAATTCTCTCCCAAAAAAGGTTGTCCTGGAATGGCTGCTATGGAGGTCTTTTTATAGGGATCCATGGATAGGTAAGTCATGAGAAACAAAGAGACTTGCAAACGAAAAGCCTCGAATATTCGTTGGCACATTTGTTTGCAAGAGTAACAACCCGGAAGATGGAAGGTCTGCAGTCGCAGCCTGGAAACGGCTGGGCGCTTGCTTGGTGAGCCAGTGATGTGTGCTTGAAAGGTGCGCCTACAAGGTGCGCCTATGAGGTGCGCCTGGTTGGTGCGCCAACTCAGCTCACAGAATTTCTGATTGGGGCTCTGGCTTGCTAATAGGTTTGGGACTTGGTTTAAGGGTTGATCACATCCAAAGCAACATAAGGATACTCATCTCTGGGTCACCTCAAAATCGGGGTGTCTACAGTAACATTTGGCTTTTGTCCCAAATGTGCATCTACTCCACTTGTTATGTTTGCAATCCATTAATCTTTTGTAAGCTCCTTCATCTTTTACTTGAATCTTCTTCAGAAAGTAATAAAAATCAAGATCTATGAAAGACCTTGTTGCCTTCCACATCTATATCTCCAAATCATTCCCTACAATTGAATACATCTCATTAAAACAAGAAGTTAGTAGTACATAAACTTAAACAGTCAAAAAAGGTAATAAATTACCAACCCAACTAGCACTCTTGAAGTTCTTGTATAAGTGTCTTGTACAAATTCTAGACTTAGCATTTGGGAAGACAAAACCAAAGGTTAGATCCAACCCATCTAACATATCACTATACAAGATCAGACCTTGCATATCTCCAATGACATCTTTCAAATTTTCCAAGAACCAAAACCAACTATTTCCACTCTCAATTTTTATCACAGCATATCATATGTTAGGGGAAATAAACCATTATTGCCATCAATTAATGTAACACCTAGCAAGACTCTTTTGTACTTCCCTCTTAGATGACATGCATCTAAACCAAAAACCTTCCTATATCCATGTATGAACCCCTCACTTGATGCTTTGAAACAGGAAAAAACTACTGAAACAGTTGGATTCATCCAACTCAAAACAAATGGTACTATCAAGGTTTCTTATCACCAATTCTACCTTCAAGTCTAGAATTCTAGCATAACAGTCAGAGATACTTCCATAGATGATCTCTTGAGCCTTTATCTGTCCTCACCCTACCCTTTGATATGGCAGTAACAAGCCATACTTCTTATCAAGTGCATGCTTCAGCACAAGTATGATACATTATGATTAGCCTTCACTTCATCTAATATTTTGGATGCAATCCACTTAGAAGAGGTCATCTTCCCTTTGTTTTTACCTTTGCTATAATAAGTATGAGTAGTGATAGTTGTCTTGATTTGGAATGTGTGCTTATCTTGCAAAATTGAAGCATACAACCTCCATGGACAATCACTATGATTAGCACAATTTATCGTCACCTTGTCGTTGTCATTCTTGATGTAGTTAATATCAAACCAGTTCTTGATACAATGCTGCCTCATTGCTTGCCTAAATATGTACACATCAGTAAATCTCATTCCCTTTTACATACTAGGGACCTCAAAATCTACAACAAAGTCATCACCTTCAAAGTTATGAATCACTACTTCATCCTTTTCGAAGTCCTCTACTTCATACTCTTCTTTTTCTTGTTCAATAAGTTCTTCTTCAAGCATAAACTCTACATTATCATCATTGTCTTCCTCAGATTCATAGAGGCTGCAATAGCTTCTTTCAGAATGACAATAAGCATTGTCATTCTCACTCTCAATGTCCTCAAAATCCTTGTGTTCATTGTCAATCACATGTGGTGCCTCATTAGGATCACATCTCAACAAAATAGAAGGAGTCTCATTCCTCTTCTGTTTCTTTTTCTCAATTCTCTCCTTCTTCCAATCACTATGACTTGATAATAATCACCAACTTTTACGAAAGTAACATACAATTTAATCACATTCTTAAATGTTTTATTCACATCAAATATGCCCTTGAGGTCTTTACCTGTCTTGAGAAACACCAGTTCTCTTGGTTTTGAATTATGTACTAACCATGTCATGTCTAATGTATCTTCTGCTCTCCAAGGAAGATATGTTACTAAATTCTCATTTAAGTCCAACATATTAGCATACTTTGAATTTAATTTTACTGTGACTTGTTTGTCAAAATAATACTTCTTTCTATTAGTCTCTTTTATTGTCCTAAAATAATAGTCATACTTGACAATAACTGTGAAGACAATATCATTCATACTTGACCCTATCATACAAAAATAATAATATGATTGGAAGTTAACAAATATGTAAATTATCAAAAACAAATATAAATAAACATTTCTTCAAGTTCATACAAAAACATTTAGGAAGAAGAAATCCTTAAGTTAGCAAAATTTAGGTAAAAAATTCTACCTTAAGAAAACCCAAATCGATGTTGATGATCAAAGATCAAAACAAAGAGATTACCTTGAACATCATAGATCAAAGTTAAGGAGTCATAAGACTTCGATCGGTGCAACACTTGACTCGTCTAACAAAGTGTCAAAATATCACCACTTGGAAAAAAAAACTCACGATGAAAACTTTTGACCAAAATCCTTGACTAGCAGGGTGCAATCCCTTGAGTATCACGAAAGCTCATGATTAATGATTCACATCGGATAAGATGCAGATTGATTGATTTACTAGAGAACTAGGGAAAGGGGAGAGAGAGATAAATGAAAAAGCTGGGTGTTAACGAAGGGTTAACACACCTTATTAGATAGAATTCTTAGTTAGACGTCATTCAACTAATGTCTAAGGGATTTTTTATTAAGTAGAAAAATTTTAAGAAAGCAGTACAAATTTGATAAAAGGTGATGATTTTTTAGGAACGAGAATAAACGTTGAGGATTATACGAAAAATTATCCAATCTTATAAACCGAGTATAGATTTTGACCATCGTTAAACCAAAATTGGAACGTGACGAAGATCTGTCCGTTTTCATGTAAGTTCAAATTTTCAAATGTTGATTTATGGCAGTTCCCTATGGAAGAAGTCATGTGTGAATCAAATCCGAGCAGATTGCCCTATGAAAGAAGTGATATCAATTTTCCATGTATAATTTCCTTGCCCTCTGTTGCGTCTCGTTATCCGACAAATTTATTTGCAGTAGAACACGACAAGCGTGTACGAGAGTGTCCATGTGAAGAGACAGACAGCAACAGCCTACAACAACAACATCAACAGAAGAAAAAAAAATCCCAAAACACAAAACCCAAATTTGCTCTTAGTATAGAACATAATGGAAGTGTCTGACGAGGAGATCTCAGTGCCTATTCTGAAGAATGCTTCTTCCCATTCTTCTTCTTCTTCTCCTGCAACATGGGTCGACGTAGCCAGCACCTTAGTGGCTGTGTCTGGATCTTTCGAATTCGGTCTTGCTGTAAGTGCCACAAAAACCACGTATTACCCACTGCGCACTTTTTGGTACTTTTGATTTCCCTTTAATATTTAAAGCATGCATATATTTCACCTATGATGTTAACATAGGCTTACATATTTTAAATGAGGAAAGATCAGGTGCATTTTGGACTCAACTTCACTTTTTATTGTCTTGTTATCAAACATCGGAGTGGAAGTAGTTCTGAGAACCGCTCATTCCAGTCCACTACATGATTGTCAAAACCATCCAATAAGATGGACTTTAATTTGTAAAAATTAAGTCCACTAATTTGGACTGCTGGATTACATTACTAATGTTCTAAAAATAAGACTTAAACTGGTGAAATTAAGTCTGGGACTCAATGAATCAGTTTTTTAAGTTACACATGGAAGATGGCTATTTACTTGTCCTGGGTAAAATTGCTTGTTTCCCCAGTATGACCAATCTTCGACAAATAGTGTAGGCACTCTGTTACAACAGTAAGAAAGCTTTTGATCTTGATCTCATTTGTGTGGAATATTTTGTAATTTTTTTGGTTATATCTTACTTCGACATTTTAAGCATTAGATTTCTGTTCTATTGCTTGTTTTCAGGTCGGCTATTCTTCACCTGCTCAATCTGGAATTATGAATGATCTCAACCTTTCATTAGCTCAGGTTGTCTCTTAGACCTTCCAGATGCTATTTTCTTTTGAGTCTTGTTCAAAACTAAACCTTGAAAGGAATAGACAGCGACTAACAATTTCAGGCTTTTATAGTTTTGGATATCATTATTGGCATTTTTAACTTAAATATCCACATCTGCTATTCAACTAGTAATGATTATTGGCATATCACAGAGGATCACCATCTAGTACAAACTGAAATCATGTATCTTTAGCAAAGAAACAATTGGAAGTTGATACTTGATAGAGAATTTTTTTCCCAGAGTGTAGTGTATTTTGCAAACGGTAGTATATTTTTTTCTCCTTGTAGTTCATGAGGTTCGAACTTGAGAGAGAGATGTGAATTCTACTTCTCTTGACCAACTACACCATGACAGTTGGTATAGCTTTCCACTTACAAGTTTGGGATTGATCCAGTTTGCATATTTTCTTAGCTCTAGTCCATTCACGATACCATTATTGGGCTTGCCATTTTTTCTCTACATCCATTCTGTTTAGAACAGTCAACTGCTGCACTTGTTGGGAAGTCAGTCATCTAAAAATAAAATTCTGTCTTTATAGTTTAGAAATGGTGGAAGCAACATGCATAAGGTAGAACACCTGCAGAAATCTGTAGTGCTCATTTCAAATATTAATTATTAATATTTTACATTTATATCGCAGTATTCTCTTTTTGGTTCATTATTGACAGTCGAAGCAATGGTAGGTGCTATAGTAAGTGGGCGAATAGCAGATCTTACAGGCAGAAAAGTTGTAAGTAACTTGTTGTTTTCCTTCCGTTCAAGAAGTGAAATTATTTCTAGACAATCTCTGACCTGTCAGGTTTGTTTCACCTTTGCTCGGATTTAGGCTATGTGATTGTCAGATCTTTTCTGCATTGCAGGGTGGATTGCTGTGTTCTTTTCAGAGGTTTGTTTTGTTGCACTGGTCACATATATTTTCTGGCTATTTATTTTTATAGATAGACTTATCATACATGCAAATGCTAAAGCAATTGGTGTCTTGTTTATTGTTTTAAACTTTCTTGGCTAAAAATATACACAAACCAAAAAGAACAAGAATGAGATTTATGCGTTTGGCAATCAGCCTATGACCATGAGGCACGTCCCTAGGTTCTTATTGATAAGAAGAGACCAAAAACATAGTTTCCAAGATAATAAGAGATGCAGAACAGTGTAAAAGTTAATATCCATGCGGTACCAAAAACAAAGAGCACTGCATGTCATACCTGAAGATTGAAATTCGAATACAAAAAGTTCACCTTTTCCTCACAGAATTGTTCTCCTCTACACTTCTTTCTTTCCAACACACTCGAAGGTGACAACTCCTAGTATACTTTTGCCATGTATAGCAATTCAGGAAGGGAATAATACAATAATATGATTGTAATATATATGATGTCCATGAGAGTCGAACTCTTGACCTCTCGTACAACTACAAAGAAACTTCACCACTAGACCAAGTTATTGCAGACGAAAAGGTTATGATTAAGCAAAAGGCAATGTGAAAGCAACGTTTAACTATCAAATAATAGGGAATCATCTCTCTTTTTTACCAGTGCTTGTGGTATCTATCTTTTTCCTTTTTTTTACAAAATCATGCCTTATTTCAGTGGTTTGGGTTAATTTAGGACAATTTGTATTGAAACGTTGTTTCAAGGAAAATAGGCATCACTTGAAATTCCTTCTCGTATTTTGATTTTTAAGTTGTCAACACAAGTATAGCGAGAGCTTATATTTAAGTGCAATTTCAACAAACATAACTAAGCGAACATTTCAACAAAAAGATGTTTCAACAAACATAATATGATATTCATAGTGTTTTAGTATTATAATCGACTTTATGATAATCAAAACATGAATCATCGTACTCAAGGAGGATTTATCAAAATACAACATGAATAAACAATTGAATGAAGAAACAAAATATTTTGTCTGATCAGAAATGGATTACATGGTATAACAGTATAAGACGTTAGTCATGGAATAGACATTGCCTTAAATCATGGCATTCCCTTAGATGATCAAACATCAATTACAATTGCAATATTTGAATATACCAATAAAGCAAAGTTAAGTATTGTTCATGACAAGCTTGTTCTAATAATTCACTTTTTGAACATAGAAAAATGCTTTATAAAGATGTGTTTGGCTCCTAGGAAATAGTAATAATTAGAAGAAGTTGGAGTGAATTTGTAACGATCTCGGTCGCCACACAACTAATAAATCACATGTATAATTTTTTTTTAAAACTAGGTCCAAATTCATAAATCAAAATAATAATAATAGTTTCTAAAGCAGAATATTTACCTAAAATCTTTGATATATGACTGAATGACTTCTTTATATGCATTAGTAGGAAAATCCATCTTCTAATCTGTACTAGCAAAACAAAAAATGAAACACACGTAAGTAATCACTAAAAAGGTCATTCAATATACATCCACAAAGAAAAATATAAAACTTAATGTAGATCAAAGTAGAATTCAATTCTTCAAAATAGCTAGAAACTGAACTAAAACGTATTTATGGAACACGCAGGCATGATGTGCCACCTCAACGTGTGAAACTCACAAATTGGAGACTAACATTTCTAATTGATGTTGAAAGTCAAAACCATAGAAGGATGCGATGCATCAAATCAACTATATGCATCACCACATAATACTGAAGTTTGCAAAAAAAAACTGACTCAAAAATCACAACTCTAAATAAACACTGGCATCCCAATATTGATGTCTTAGAAATCTACTAAAAACCTTTGAAATCATAATGCATATGAGTTACAATGATATGCATCAGAAAACCTGAAATCTCAATTTAACAATAAACTGGTCAAAAATGTGCACAAGTGATGCATCCCTCAAAATCGTTCTTCTACTGTGTCAGACGAATTACATATCTTTTGTCTACAATCCACCCTTTAAACTTGACTTAACAACAAAACACAAAAAACCAAAATCAAACCAGAAACATGCATGTAAAACTTTACGATGTGCATCTCATGATCACTTAACTCAAACTATCAAAATCAAGTCCGTCATGTTTCTCAAATGTCAAAGCCATAATGACCGAAGCATAGAAAATATAGATGCATCTTATTATAAAGTATGTGTCCAAAATTTAATAATAAATCCATTGAAAAACTTGGCACAGTACAGAGTACTTAATTATCTTTGAATAATGAAAAAAATACAGTTTAATTCTACATACTCAATGTGTATATCAGGCTGTTAATAGTGTTAGAATGCTTTATATCACATATAAGATATCCTAACAACATACACACGTGTCGTGTCACTTGAGCCCAAACGATTGACATCAACTACAAACAACTACTAAAGTGCATTACATTGCTATAAACGAGTCACCCTGTGAAAGAATCCATTTATCCCTTGTTCATCCTCTTAGAAGAACCCTTATAATTGTCTACTTTGGGTTGTCATCAGAAGCACGGTACATACATATTATGCTCTGGTCAATTCTCACAAGACACATGCTATTAGCATCCTTGGTATTTGAGCCACTCATGGAAATTTAAACCTCTGACTTTGCTAGTACCCTAGTCTCTACACCTGGGTCATCTAGAGACTCTCAACATTGATCCTATCAACACTCAACTTGGAACCTTAATCTAAGTCTCGCACATGATCCTTGAAAGGTATCAATCGTCCTTGATTTGTTAATACGATTCTCTAACACTCTTAGCTCCTGAATCTTAGTTTCAGACTTATTAGTCTACAAACCTTAAAGTCCTTGGCCTTCACAAACAGAAATTAGTGTGAAAACATTAGAAATCTCTTTTCGAATAAAATCAAACCACAGTTAAACACAATAGTCATAGTTTCCTATTGTGCAGGCCAAAACACACGACTCTTACGTGTGAGCGACACGTGTAACAGAAACGTACCATTAGTGTGCTTGTGCTTCAGAACGTTTTGCTCAACACACAACAACAATCCAAGTAAACCTCCATTCACTAACAATCTTAGAGAATGAATAGAAAATATAAAGTACAATTGTAGATTCATAAGAAGAATTCTTAAAGACTACCTTCGGTAAACAACACATCTCAAGATTATGTAGTAAAGTGTAGGACGCTAATTTCCCTGCGTTTTACATAAAATACAGCATGTTCTGTGTTCTACAGCTTGCCTATGTCTCTGAATACTTTATTCAGTACACAAAATACAATCACAAAGGTTTAATTATAAGGGAAAACATCCTATTTCATCTATAAAATTACTTTATATTAGTGCAATTAACGGAGAATTCAAATGCCTTAGGCCATTACATTAATGAATTTCTATAGGAAAACAATCAGATTCTAAATTACATATGAAACCTCCTGAGCAGGCATCAGACGTTGCATCTTACACCCAGGTAGCATAGGCTAATCTGAAACCTTTTGAACTAAGTATGTAGAGTTCTAAAATACTTTGTGGCATTAATGTAAATTGTATTCTAGTTCATTTTATAACGTGAACATGAGCTTAACATCAAAATTACACTAAAAACTATCTTATATGGTGTGTACCTTGCACCATAAGATGAACCCATTACCATACAGCAAGGTCCTTTACAATCCAAAGCTTTGATGAATACTAAGAATGCTCTCTTGACCTCTCTTTGAGCTCCATCGATCCCCAACAGTGCATCGTCCATGGAAACTAAAGAATTACTGCAAGAAGAGGAGGAAAGATAAGTTTAATACCCAAGGAACTGAAATCAAGGCTCACCTCAAGTTTTGAGTTGTAGCATGTCTTTTTGGTAAATTCTACAACTAAGGATGACGCTTGGAATAGTAAGAGGTCGCCAGAGGTCTACCTTTATGCCCACCTTTAGCATGCACAAGGGAAATCCAACTCATCTATCATGCAAATTCATGAAAGCTTCTCTCCTGAATTCTTTGTTCGAAAACACTACTCTCATGGATAGAGGAACAGAGGAAGAAGAAACTGAGAAAAGAAATGTTGATTAGGTATAAATAGGCATTCTACCAATAGGTCAGAATTGTCTAGACACATAGTTTTATGCATTTCACACAAAATGTGTTGCTTATTGTGTTTTGCATTTCAGAAGTCCAGACCTATAGGCGTAGAATATAGAAAACACTACGTCTTATATAAAACGCATAATATTTGACGTTCTACACTCTCTCTTTTCAATACTCTCATCTGTCCCATAGAGCTGACAAAAATCTAGGTTGTTACAGAATTCCTTGTAATTCCATTATTTGATTTTTCTAGGGGGTTAAATGAAGTAGTTTGATCAAGAAAAAGGGTTATCAGGAGGGAGTTTGTTCAAACTCCATGATTTTGTTTTCCTCCATAGTGGGTAGGTGACTTCGTCACAAGACTTTTAAAGTCAAATCCAAAATCCAAGAGCTCAAAATACTTGTGACCAAACACTAGAATTTGAAATTCTAAAATTAAAACCAAACACACAAATCACAATTCTTGAATTTGGAATTCCATTTCCAAGATTTTCAAGTCTTGTTGGAATTGCAACTCTTGCAAAACCAAATGCAGCCTACGATAAACTTTTAGTGTGCAATGAATCAATATTCTCACTTAACCTATTCAGTAGGTGAAATTTTAGGCAAAGAACCTTGATTGAACACATGTTTTTCTCAAAGACATGTTACATGTATGGTACGGTAAACTATCCTAGGTGCAATCATTTTTCATTTTAATGTGAATTTCCAAATTGCTTGTAGCCAAGCTTTGGGTGGGGCCATAAATATCTCATGTTGTGGCACTTGCCAAGTACACTTAAGTAGCTATTTTAGAGTGCGAGTGTGTTGAGAATTAGAAGAGCAAAGAGGAAAATGAAGAAAGGTGTGTGACAAGAAGGTGAATGTGTTCTTTGGACTTTGAGTACACCATGACCATTTGGTAATGGTTGTTCTCTTTGTCAAATTGTATCATGATGGATAATACCTTTGTATTGTTAAATTTGTAACTCTGTACATCTCTTATTAAATCTATAACTTTGTACTAGTGATTTCCTTTTATCAACAAGAATCTGGGAACTTGTCTCTCATGGACATAGGTATATTGCTGAACTATGTGTTTCACATTACTTCATTTGCTCTTTCTGTTTGGAATTTTTGAGGTATTACTGCTTTATGAGTTCTTTGACACTTTAGGCCTAACATGGATATTTTGAAATTGAAGGTTTCTTGGGTTCTTGATCTTGGAAGGCTTTCTATTGGCTTTGGAATTGGACTTACTTCTTATGTGGTAAGAAGCAATTGTACTTGTGTTCAATGTTCATAGAATATAATATCTTATTTTCATGCATGGTCTTGTAAAATCATGTACTTTCCAAAACTTAAATGTTAAATTGTATTTTTTGTTAAAACAATAGGAAGCAATGTAGTTTTATAATAGTGTAATTCACTTGATGATAAAGTTATCAAGTGCTGAGGTGGTAAGTTGATCACTTTAGGCGCCTGCGCACATAGGTGATTGCCTAGGCGACACCTAGTGTCACGCCCCAAATTTTCCACAATAATTTAAACAAATTAAATTACGGGAAAACTAAAGCTAAACAATAAAATATCAAACCACCAGGAACCTGTGTGTGCGGCTAGCAGACTCCAGACTATATGC
>JAMKQA010017179.1:0-12386 GCA_024699735.1 Posidonia australis | reverse complement strand
CCCCCACCTCCTCCAGAGCCATATCCTGAACCTCCACCAGAACCATGTCCTGAGCCACTTCCACCACCTCCACCTCCTGTGCCCCCACCACCTCCACCTCCTAAGCCACCACCTCCTCCTCCACCTTTACCACCACCACCTCCTCTACCACCACCTGAGCCATATCCTGATCCACCACCAGAACCATGTCCTGATCTGCTTCCACCTCCGGAGCCACCTCCACTCCCTCCACCTCCACCTGATCCCCCACCACTTCCTCCATAGCCACCAGATCCTTGTCCTGAACCACTTCCACCACCACCCCCACTACCTCTGCCTCCACCAGAACCCCCACCACTCCCTCTACCTCCACCACCACCTGCTCCATAGCCATGTCCTGAACCGCCACCAGAACCATATCCCATGCCACTACCACCTCTAGAGCCACCTCCACCTCCACTCCCTCCACCTCCACCTGAGCCCCCACCACTCCCTCCAGAACCGTATCCTGAACCACCACCAAATCCATGTCCTGAGCCGCTTCCACCACCAGAACCACCTCCACCGCCTCTACCTCCGCCTCCACCAGAACCCCCACCACTTCCTCCATAGCCAGATCCCGAACCACCACCGGAACCATATCCCAAGCCACTTCCACCTCTAGAACCACCTCCACCTCCACTTCCTCCACCTCCACCTCCACCTGAGCCCCCACCACTCCCTACAACACCATGTCCCGAACCACCACCGTATCCACGTCCTGAGCCACTTCCACCTCCGAAGCCACCTCCACCCCCTCTACCTCCTCCTCCACCATAACCCCCACCACTCCCTCCAGATCCATGTCTCGAGCCGCTTCCACCTCCACCTCCACTACCTCCGCCTCCACCAGAACCGCCACCACCCCTTCCAGAGCCATATCCAGAGCCACCACCAGATCCATGTCCAAAGCCACTTCCACCTGATCCCGAACCACCTCCACCTCCACTTCCACCTCCACCACCTCTGCCTCCACCAGAGCCACCACCACCCCCTTTAGAGCCATATCCGAAGCCACCACCAGAACCATGTCCAAAGCCGCTTCCACCAGATCCCGAACCACCTCCACCTCCGCTTCCTCCACCTCCACCAAAACCTCCACCACTCCCTCCTGAACCATGTCCAGTACCACCACCAGACCCGTAGCCGGATCCACTACCACCTCCAGTGCCCTTGCCACCACCACTACCTCCACCACCACCAGAGCCACCACCATACCCACTTGCTCCACCACTACCTCCACTTGAACCCCCACCACTTCCTCCACCACTACCTCCGCCTCCACCAGAACCGCCACCACCCCTTCCAGAGCCATATCCAGAGCCACCACCAGATCCATGTCCAAAGCCACTTCCACCTGATCCCGAACCACCTCCACCTCCCCTTCCACCTCCACCACCTCTGCCTCCACCAGAGCCACCACCACCCCCTTCAGAGCCATATCCAGAGCCACCACCAGAACCATGTCCAAAGCCGCTTCCACCAGATCCTGAACCACCTCCACCTCCGCTTCCTCCACCTCCACCAAAACCTCCACCACTCCCTCCAGAACCATGTCCAGTACCACCACCAGACCCGTAGCCAGATCCACTACCACCTCCAGTGCCCTTGCCACCACCACTACCTCCACCACCACCAGAGCCACCACCATACCCACTCCCTCCACCACTCCCTCCACCACTACCTCCACCACTTCCTCCACCACTACCACCACCTGAACCCCCACCACTTCCTCCACCTGTACCTCCACCTGAACCCCCACCACTTCCTCCACCACCACCACCTCCGCCTAGTCCGATGCCCACACCAACACCACCGCCACCGCCAATACCAATCAATAACCTTGCAGAAGTGAGAGTACTCAACCAAATGAGAAGAAGAAAGAGGAGACCTACACCCCTAACACCAGCCATTGCCTCTTTAATTGGATTGGAAAACCAGAGAAGCCTGGATGATGGATGCATGGGAGAGGAGGTGTGAAGGTCTATTTATAGTAATTTGCATGGCTTAACGTCGCAATCACCCTTTTGTGTTATTCATGCATGTATTAGATTTTTTAAGCACCACTTGGGTATATAATGTGATATATATCCTCACTAACTCCAGATGTTTCTTCACTTCCAACTATTTGTTTTAGGCTGGAGAAACAGTACGCTAGAAACGACTTTAGCTTCTTTTGTTCCTTGTGGGTTTCGTCTTCTTTACGGCAATATGATTTAATAGTGAAATGGAAGTTGGACGTACTCGACATATATACCTGGGTGGAATGGACGCTTTAATAGTGACAGATGCGTTGCTCACGACCATAAATTTGTTTTACGTTTTCGGAAAATTAACCCTAACCGAGTTAGACAATAATTTTCTGAAAATAGGTTTGATTTATCTTCAAAATACTTGTAGTTTTCAACCGTGTATTGTTTTAGGCACTCATTAATTAAAATGTCAGGTGATATTTAGTTTGAAATCAAAGGACTACTGTGACCTGGATGAGGTTTTTCCATTCAATATTCATTCTAAAATTAATACATTACCTTATGTTATATAATCAACTTAATTAAATTATTTCTATGTTGATAACCCTAGCGAAGGTCACATATTTCTCTAACAAGAGTAATTCAATTACCACGCCATCGTAGCATATATTTGGTTGTAGTAAAAATTATAGTCCAATTATTGTAGAACGACAATGAAAGTTGAATACAAAAAACAATCACACTGAACAAGGAGATGAAGTTGATCATATGGCTCAGTAAGATTATAACTATATAACCCGCACCATTTGATTTTATTTATGTTTCATCAAATTAATTTTACTTAACTTCAAGGGTCCATCGCATTAAAATATTAATTACGCACTATGCCCTTCTATGTTCTTGCCATCAAGTATAATTTAGCAACTAAGACCTATTGAGGCTTTATCTAGTTTATATCCTTGGTTACAGGAGTCGTATATAACTTATGTTGTAGAGAATATGAACGGCATCCACGGGGAGGTAGAGTGTTTATTTACAGATATTGATATACTTTTCTAAGTACCACAAACAAATAGTGATGTATCTGCCACCACCAAGTCAAATACATAAGGATATTTCAGCCAAGATCAATACCCAGACCTTAATAGAGGGAGATACGTCTACGTATCCTCCTCGGCCATAACAATCTACGAATACTTGTTGTGAAATTTTCTTCGGAAAGTACACAATGTATTATGTAATACTAATACAACTACATATTGTTAAACTAGGGCGAATCAAGCTGGAAAATAAAAAATAAATGGAATTAATCTAGTCGGGTGAATTATTTGACAAAATTCTTATGGTAAGCAAAGCCTAGGGTTTCAGATCCACATGCAATCAACCCTGGACAAACTATCTCTCTCTCTCTCTCTCTCTCTCTCTCTTTCGAACTGAACTCATATTTCCGCTAAATATATTAGAATCAGAAAATCAATCCAATTAAGAACATAAATCATTACACATGAAATCTACTCTAATAAGCATAATCTATGGGGAGCACACAAGAAACTATCAAATCATGCATTTGAAAGATGACCTCCCTGAGAGCCTTTCGGTCTCCACGATCTTAAAGGAAAAGCCCTCATGTGATTAAAAAAGGGTTTATTATTAAGTACATACCCAAACAGCTCTTTCAAACCCCTCTGTTTTTGCTCATTCTCAACGTTGTCGACGAAGTGGAAAACAACTACATTCTGGTTTCCCCTTTCTAGACCCTAACATAAACAATGATTTGGTTCTATTTTCTGTGTGCGCTTTTACACTTATTTTTGTCGTATAGAATGAAAGCGGTCAATACTATCTAACCTATCAAAGTTCTTCAATTAATTACGAGTTACTGCAACACTGATATAGAAAACATGATAATAATATGTGAGAGAGCGGAGCAAATTAGCTACAACATCATAGCTAACTATATAGCTTTATGTAACCCTAGATAAGCATATTAGCTACTCATAATTAAAGAATAAAAACAAACTGAACAAGAAGAAAGGGAAGAAGATACAATTGAAATAAACAAAATTTTAGAATTACAAGTCTTTTCTAAACATTCTCTTTATTTCTCCAACCAAGAAAGAAGAAGTCCAGAGTTATATGATATCAAATACAAATATCATAGCCCTTTTTCTAGACATTATACGGTTTACAACTTCCGACACTATATTCAATTTAAAGTAAAACTTTGAATATACTGGCAACATCCACAAAAGATATAGAACTCCCTAGAAAAATCCCTACTTTAGCATCATCATATATACTATGCCAATTAATGTTATGGACAAGTACACTTGTTGTCGAGTATTGCCCATAATACAAACAACTATGTATGATCCCATGTTCAAGACATGTTGTAACACCTAAGATCAGCATAGGCCTGTGTGTGTAGTACGCATAAAAACCTAGTGTAACCTACAGGCGCACAATGCAAGCGCAAGTTGCTGAGGCACATTAGAGGTGCAATTTGTCAGTTCAAGATTTACTGAATGTTGTGAGTTTTGTTTTGTGAAAATTAATTCCAATTTAGTTGTACTCTTGATATTTGTGAAGTGAACCTAATTGGATGGATTGAGATTTGATTATCTGTAATTATAAATATATTTAATGGGTAATCACAGTGAATTTGTTGTGATGCATCGTGGCGATGCATGCATAAAGGAAAAAAAAGAAGAAAAGAGGGGAGAAGTCTCGTGAAGGAAAGCATAGGAAGAACGAAAAAAAAGAAGGAAGAAGGAAAAAAAAAGAAGGAAGAAGGAGAGGAGAAAGAAAGAAGGAGAGAGAGAGTAGAAGGAAATTGAGAGAGAGAGAGAAAGAGAGCAAGTGCGGGTTGGTAGTAGAGAGGAGGAGGAAAGCCAACGTAGAAGAAAAGAAGGAAGGAAGAAGAAACTGTCGATCGACAATGCGAGGTACATGTTCTACATCTTTATTTCATCTCATTTAAGCTTGTATTTATGCAAACATATTGTGTGGGATGATTTGGATGCATGATAGAGATTTCATAATTTTTGGTGATTTTTTAGTGTATTTTTCATGGTTTTTTTCCTTGTGGTTCTTTACTATTGGTTGTTTTGGGTTCCTTAGCTTTGATCTTTAATATCTTGAACTATGAGTATCGGATTTCCATGATTTTTGTCCCTAATAGTAGTACACTTCGAGATCTTCATTTTGATATATTATGTGGAATTTTTGGTGGCTTGTGGAGAGACCAGTTGTGATTCCCAAAACCAACAATATCACAACATATCACCGCTACTTTGATTTCTGCTCTGAAATTTTAGCCTAGGGCACACCTTACTGGCACAAATGTCAAGCGCAACTATTTAGTGCACATACTAGCACACATTGGCCTGTAGTACAGTCAGTTTTGATTTTAAGTGGCTTTTGGTTGGCTTTTTACTGATATACCTAGTTTGATAAATGAGTTGTGATATGGAAATGTTCTTGAAAATGGTTTTTAGAAAATGCGGAAAAGATTTCAAAGGAATGGCATAAGTTTGCAAAGGTTTTGGAAAATATTTTTTGAGGTTTTCCAAAGTTTTTGTTAGGAACTACATGGGCCATGAATCACACTAGTGGACTAAGGACGACTAATACCTCTGAAAGATCAGTTGAGAGTCTAGGGTCATGGTTGCCAAGTGCTAGGAGTCACAGGACCGTAAGACTGTACTGGCCAACTAGGGATGATTAATACCTCTAAAGGGTCAGTTACAGGTCCAAGGTTATGACTGTCGAGTGGTAGGACCTGGGTTGAAAACCTAGGTGGCCTAAGTTGAGGACGTCAAGAGGACGTATCCTATGTTTGTCCTAGAGTAAACCTTTGGAGGTTTCATAGAGTAAGGACCTAGAACGAACAAACACCTACACACGGTAGTTCCTTCATGGTAGTGCAATGCGCTTCAGTGGCTCCTTGTTGGCTAGTCAGTTGCTAATGGCCACAATGACACGACAAGTTTCGACACTAGATGTGTTTGTTGTGGTTTTTTGTACTTGTATTCAAATTTTTCCAGCTTTTGTATAGAAGAGACTTTTGTTTTTGAGATGTGATTTTGCTATGGTTTTCTAGACTTGGTTTGGCATAAAGTAACCATTCCAACAGTGCACAATAGATTTCAAAAAATTACACGTGATTTTAAAGAAAGGAGCAAATGGTTTTCGAAAGGCATGTTTAAATGGAAAATTTTTACTTCTCTGCTTTAGATCTTGTAGTATTGGTGCCTTTTGGCAGTCTTTAGGCTAGGAATTATCGAGAGAGGCAGCTGTGTGATTTTGAAACTAGATGCTAGTAGTTCTAGTTTTCGATTTGTGCTTTTCCCTATTTTTGCTAGGCATGTACTGAGTGACAATTGAATGTCACTCATATGTGTTCGTATTGTTTTCTTTTAGGTGCTAAATGAGGAGTTGCAATCCAGTCTAGTGCATATAGTTAGAGCCACATAGTCGCACACCACAGGTCCTAGATAGAAATTGGTTTTGTTAAGTTTTATCTTTAGTTATTTGTAAAATTCCCTACTAGTTTTGGTAAGTCAACTACTTGTAATATTGTTATGGGTAGTTTGATGCTAGTGTGTGATGCCGAGGGACGTGATAGATTAGTATCAGAGCTTTAGGTACTCTAAGAGCACTAGCTTAGGGTATTCAATCTAGTAGTTTTGTAGGACTACATAAAATGAGTCGTTTGCACCTGAGATTATTTTTTGTCTTGTATGAATTTGTGGTTGATTGAAGGATGTCGCTTCAAGGAAAAGGTAAGGGAAAGGCTCATGCAATGAGCTCTGAGACTATGGATGAAAGCAGATGGTGTGGGATGCAAGAAGAGTTTAGGAGCATGATGCATGGATTTATGAAATCCTTTGGAAAAGGGAGCTCCATTGGGTCTAAAGGTGATCCCTAGCTAAACCATCTATATCCTCTGACTTTCAACGATCAAGATAGGCCTAAGGAGTGTGAGGCCTGGTTATTGTGGATAGAGAAGATCCTAGAAAGTATGGAATACTCGGAATAAAGATGGGTACAATTGGTCACTTTTCTATTTGAGGGTGACATCGATCAATGGTGGAGGACCACACAGCACCTGAAGTTTCCCAAGTTGGATTTACTAATGATTTCTTGGGAAGATTTTTGACATGTTTTTTATGAGAAATATTTTCCCAATCACAAAACAAACAAACTAGATCAAGAATTCAAAGATCTGCAACAGGGAAACATGTCTGTGGTTGAGTACGAGGCTACCTTCTCTCACCTTGAGTGATTTGCCTAGGCCTTCGACTTAAAAGAGCACAAAGCTAAGAAATTTGTGGAAGGTTTACAGCCAAGACTGAGAATGAAAGCCATAAGTTTCCAATGCCGGACTTTGTTAGATGCTATGGACGTAGCATTTCGCTTTGAGGAAAAGTACAAGTAGTATAGGGTGAGCCAGCCAAAGGGAAAAGGTAAGGTGTTCACACACGCTCTTCTATTTCTTGGGTACCATGCTCTGGCAGTTCTGGAAGCTCAGGAAACAAAAGAAAGGAGTGTTCTAACACCTTCACTCATGGAAGGCATAGCTTCACTGGGAAGAGTAGCGTTCAGACTGAATCCAGTAGTGGTCTGTAGATTGAGAGGACTTGTTTTCTCTATGGTCAGGTAGGGCACATAGTGGCAAATTGCCTCCAATGGCAGTAGACTATAGTGTGCTATAACTGCAAGAAGAAAGGACATGTGTAGAAGGACTGCCTAGATCCACCCAAGAAAGTGGGAGATGCACCGTGTCAATCTACTAAAGGACGCATGTTCACCATATCTGCCCTAAGCACTGGATCCTCAAGAGATGCCATGGAGGGTAAGGAACAGTGATGAGTTGTACTATGTAACTCCCCACCATTGATGTAATTATGTGTAATCAGTATTTGCACTTAATGATAACTATTGTCTGTAGTTGTGACATGTGTTATCTCCAGGATCTTTTCTAGTAGCTGATTGAATGGCCAAAGTGTTGTTTGACTCAGGAAGTTCATTTTCTTTTATCTCTAAGTCCTTTGCTACGAAAATTGGAGACAAGCTAGCTAGGTTGGCTTTTCACCTCAATGTGGTGACCCTGTTGGGAGAGAACAGTCTGGCATGGAGGTATTTGTAGTTAGTTAGCATTAGACTAGGTGATAAAAGTTTCAATGCTAGTCTAATAGTAATGGATATGCAAGAATACAACACTAAATTGGGCATGGATTGGTTGATATAACACTCCATGATGATCGACTATGCGAAAAAGGGTGTAGTTAGGATGTCCGATGTAAGGTTTCCGCTTAGTGAGTGAGATAGGGGAGCCTAAGCAAGTGATTTCTATGATAAAGGCCTACCACTCCCTAGCAAAGGACTATGTGGGATACTTGGCTAGTGTGGTTGTTACATCCTCACCAACTTTAGGGGCAGTTGATATTCCAGTTGTCTTTGAATACCTTGATGTTTTTCCAGAAGAATTACCTGGAGTACCACCACATCAAGAGGTGGAAAGGCTTCATGGTGGCACATGCATAAAGGAAAAAAGAGAGGAAAAGAGAGGATAGGGCTCACAAAGGAAAGCATAGGAAGAAGAAAAAAAGAAAGAAAGAAGAAGGAGGGGAAAAAGAAATAAGGTGTAACAACCCAAGTTTTAAAAGTGGTGCTTTGACCAGATAACTAAGGTGAAATTCAAGTGTGTTAGGCATTAGGGGTCCCAATGCCTAATGTGGGACACATTCTCATTAGTGTCTGACGCTTGGATTGTGGGTTTCTAACCATTTAGTGTGGTGTGATTCGACTGCTGTGCTGGCTCTCGTAGGAGTTATGTGGGTTTCTCCTTGGCCATGGAGGTTTAGTGGCGGGACCCTAGTGGCACGAGTCATATGGATGTGAGAAGTCACGTGGTTGGGTCTCATGTTGTGCTCCTTTCTTTCTATCTTACCCTTTCTTTTCTCTTTTTTTTTTCTTCTTCTTCTTTTCTTTCTTTTTCTCTCTCCTCCCACTTGCCCCGCCCGCCCGTGCCTTCCTCTCCTCCTTCTTCTAAACTCTTCTGCTCCTCCTCCTTCATCATAGGGGGGACGAGAGAGGGAGAGATTAGATAAGGGGACGAGAGAGGGAGATGAGGGGGAGGGAGATGAGTGAGAGGGAGAGAGGGCTAAGGAGGAGGAGCCGTCGCTGCCGAACCACCGTCCCAGGGAGGAGGAGGAGAGGAGCTGCTCGTGACTGTGAGGAGGGAGGTGCGCCGCCGTTTCGTCGTTCATCGTCGCCACGTCTTCGGTGGAGGTATGCATCCCTTAGGTTTTCTTTTAATTTCCAATTTGATGTCTAGGGGCATAATAGTGTGAATTTCATGTGTGTGGATGCTAGGAATGTGTTTAGGAATTTTGGGAGATTTACTGTGGCATTTATAGCCATTTATGGTGGTTGTTGGTTTTGGGTCCTTTTTGACCTCTCTATGCTAGGAAATTCATATCTCCTTGTGTGGTGAATGGATTTCAATTTTGTTTATTGGGTTTTGGAGTAGACTTGAAGGTCTATAACATATATTTTGGATGTAATTTTCAGTGTTTGTTAGATGGGTCCGATCTTGGTTCCCACTTCAAGCGAATTTTGGGTCCCCTGTTTTAGGCTATCTGAATTCTGACAGAAAACTAGGGGCGCGGGCCGATTGCACGGACCACATGTGCCGGTACGGCAGTGGTTTTGGCCCCTGGTCTAGGCTCAATTGGAACTCAAATAAGATTGCCTAGGGCACGGGCCAGTCGCGCAGTCCAGATGCGCAGCTCAGTTAGGGCTTCTAGGGTGTTTTCCAAGGCTTTAATGGAATAAATGATTAGGTTAACCATTAGAATAATTGTAGGATTTGCCTAAAATGAATTAGCAAGATTCCACTTGGGGTGTGGGTAGAATAAAAGAAGATATTATTTAGAAATAATTGGTTCTTTTCCCAGATGATTTAGATTGGACTTTAGGGATAATGATAGCATCCCTAGGTCTAGGGCTTGTGTGGTTTTGTGTGTGGTGCACTGAATGGAGTATTCGATGGCACCTTTCCAAGTGTTTGAGCGGATCTAGCTGTGCTCCCGAGGGACACGAGCCAGTAGGTGTCTTACACTTGGTGCCAGAGTGTATAGTTCTGGTTGTATTTGCTTTGCTTTGGTGTCTTCTGAGTGGATTTGACACTTAGAGGATGTTTTACTGCTGTTTTCTTGGGTTGTGGTTGTAGGTTGAGCGTGGTGCTCATGAACCCAGATGCTCCCAAGGTGCTGTTGCCTGGGCTTGACAGGAGAGCTATCAAGGTTATATTTGTTTGTGGTTTCTTGGTCTTTGGTTTTTGTGCCGCTGTTGAGCACAATGTTGCTTGAATTTTGAAGGATATTTAATGATTTTGAAAAGGTATTCCAAAGGAGAGTTTTAAAAAGAGAAAAGCATAGATTTGAAAATGGTTATGGAAAGAGTTTTTTGGTGTTTTCAATTTGCCTTAGGGGTCGAGATAACTGAGGCTGAGATTCATCGGGTCTTGGAGGTATGATACTCCTTGATTGTCATTTCGAGGCTAGGATTGTGGTCCGCAGGTTGAGGTGTTTCGTGGCATGACGAGGAAGTATGATACTCTTGCTATTGCTGTGAGCACTGAGGCTCGGATGTTGTCGGGTGTGGAGGTATGAGACTCCTTCCTGAGCATCGTGTGGAGGGCACTGTGAGAAGGCATACCCTATGGTGGCCAATGCGGGTGGGACATGCGTCCCGTAGCTGGTAGCGTCCTGAGAGACAGGACTGCCTTCCCAAGGAGGGGTTGAATTTGTTGAAGGTTCTCCAGGCGGGAGAATCACGAGACGACGCAGCTCTCGCATAGGGTGGCACATCGTGACAGTGCAGATATCGTGGTCGCTCCTCGGTGAACTGCTTGTGGATAGTGTTGTCTGCTTAGCGATGGGCAGTTCGACACACTATTTGTGCATGTGTTTGTGCGGAGTCCTGGTTTGGCAAATCAGGCTCTGGGCCTATAGGAGGCCGTGGCTTTGGCGCTTATTGAAGCGTAGTGCTTTGGGAGCGGTGGCTTCGTTGTTTTGAGAGCGGAGGCTCCGTGGTTTGGTGTTGTGCTTGGGTCTAGAGGGGACCATGTTGTGCAGAGTAGAGTCTCTATAGTTGTGCTTTTGGTGTTGTTTTGGGCTTGAAATGGAGAGAGTAGCTTTCTCGGGCATGCATAAAGGTTTTAAAAGTGCACGCACATGGTTTTGTAAAGGAAAATAAAAGAAGGGTTTAAAAGGCATGGTTTTGTGATTTTGTGGCCAACCGGGCAGTGGTAGATGACCTTGTTTGGTGTTGCGGCATCCGAGAGGGATGCCAGTGCTTGTGTGTTGGGCATTGGTAGATTGCCCTTTTGGTTTGTTGGTGTCCACGTGTGATGCCTGTGCTTGGTTGCCCTCTGCATAGGTTGCCAAGTTGTAGGTGGGGTGCGTGCTGGGTGACCGTTGAGTGGTCACTCACGTGTGCTTTGTTTCCTGTGTTTTGCCAAGTGCAGGATAGTAGCTGTTGGTTGCTAGTGCATATAGGAGGAGTCACGCCACCACACATCAGGGATCCAGGTGAGTGTCAGTTTAGTTTATTTCTGTTGTTTATTAGTTTTATTTCTTATTGAGAGTACTTAGCCTTAGCTACATCATTAATGTATTAGTTAATAATAAAGATAAAACAAATAATTAAATGAAAATTTGTAGCTAGGTTTAGTGGTAGCGACTTGGGAGTCGTTACAGTTGGTATCAGAGCTTAGGTCCACCTAGGAGCATTAGCCTAGGGATGTCTAGTAGGGTGACTTTGTAGAATTGCATATCATGCATTCCTACACCTTGATTTTTTTAATTTTCTTGATTTTCGTTGCTTGCGGTGTTGAGGAGTGTCTTCGGCTCCAACTACGATTTCAGCAAAACTAGTGGTTGAAGGACCACAAGGAACCTTAGGAGTGGTAGTCTGCATTCTCGTTTGGAGATGGACGTTGACTCTTTGTTGGAAGGATTCCTAGTGGTTGGATATCTTGTGATCGCTGATTTAGTAAAGCTACTTGAGAGATAGCAGTTGGGAGTGGAGCGTAAAGCAGCGTTCGCTCTTGTGGAGTGGTTTGCTAGGATTCCTCAACTCCATGGGGTGTGGTGTGGTGCTGTCCACGAGTTTTACTTGGGTTAAGCACTGTATTGCCCATGGCTGTGGTGGTGGTTGTTTTCTACACATGACTCTATGCTGATTGGACAAGCAGGAGGCCTTGTGGTGCGTGTTGTCAGACGAGTCGTGTTGCCTAGAGGTTGTTTACGTCTACTGTGGGTGCTGGTATGCTTGGTGTGCTACGCCTGCGAGGAGGCAAGGCGTTTGTTGAGGGGCGGGGGG
>JAMKQA010017177.1:0-12810 GCA_024699735.1 Posidonia australis | reverse complement strand
AGCTTGTAATATTCTAAGTTATTGAATATAAGGGTTAAGTCTCAAGTGGAGAACTTGAGGAGTGGACTAAGCCGGGGTTGGCTGAACCACTATAAATCTTTGTGCATTTGCGATTGAATGTTTTTTTGTGCAAAATCTTTAATAGTTTCAAGATTGCATAATAATTTCCAAAGAGTAAATTAAAACCGGAAAATCTCTATTCACCCCCCTCTAGAGAAGCATTAGTATCCTACATCAACGATTTTAGTATGAGAAGAGGAAAAAATTAGGTTAGGGGTGTGAGGAGTAAGATGTAAGGAAATAAATACCTAAGGGTATAACAAACATTCAAGTAAAAAATTTAATTTGTTAATGATGTAGATAATTATGTAAATGTTGGGATACCATTTTGATTTTTTCAAAACCTTGGGTATTGAAATAGTATTTCACTCAAACTTTGAGATACCATTAAATAAATTTTCCTAGAAATAAACTCACATAAAATGCATGATTTGATTTAACTCTTCAAGAAATTCAAAAACTAGCCCCCACAACTACCACCAAATTGACTCAATTTACTTGAATAAATTTTATATAAACACTTGATTTTTTTAGTTTATTACAAATCGATCTCTCACTTTTAAAAAATCTACACCAAACCCTTCTATTATCATTTTGTTATAAAAACACCTCTTTAGTTAGGTTTCATCGATCTTTCACTAATGATGTTAATTATTGATATAAATATCCTTAAGTTAAATTTTTGAATAACCCTTTATATTTTTAAATAACCCTTCTGCTCGTTTAAACTAGTAACTACATATAATCTTTTTAAATTGCCACCTACATTTTGTAATTACCTATCCACCGTCATTGCCTCCTCCGTTGCCACCATCACCATCTCTACTATTGCCACTGTTATCGTTGCTACCATCATCGTTGTGCCAATGAATGCATTGAAGGTGGAAGTAGAGGAGAAAGGTAGGATTTGAGTTGGTTTACAAAAGAGAGAGACAAATAGATCATTTTACGATGTCGAGTTAGTAAGTAGCCGTGGTTACAACTCTAAACCATCATTTGACTACCAGTCAACCAAAGTTAGGAATGTGTTTGCAATAAAATGAAAATAGAAGAGTTTGATAATGATTTTTTAAAAGTAAGGGATGGTTTATTAAAAGTTGAAAAATAAAGGGTTCATATAAAATTTAAAACTCTTTTAAATAATCCGCAAATAATCCGCAAACTCTTTTAAAAGTAACGTTACAGGACTAATACACGCCTCAGAAATTTCCACGACTGACACCACCACCGCGACCAGCCCCATAAGCCCCGCCTATAAATAACTTTCGCGCCCGGCTGTCACTGCCATCTCTCTCTCTGTCTCTCTCGGAAACAGGGCTTTAGGGCCCAAACCCTTGGACGTCTCCGAGAGAGGGGGATCCCCCAATTTCTGGTGCCAACAGCAACATCCAAACCCCTTCGTCCGAGGTATATGCAATGGCCCCTCTACTTCCCTATCCCCCCTACTCGATTGGATCATTCCCCTTTCTTCCTCAATCGTCTCTTATCTGTTCCGTATCTGATACGTGTCGTATATGATCATGTAATTGTTGTTGTGGTCTTGCTCGATTATGTTGTGGTGGTGGGTTGGGTTTAGTTATTTGATGTAATGTGAACAAGGGTGGGCGAGGAGTGTTGCGTGTGTTTTGTGGCGACTTGTTTTTTGGACATGTATTCTCATAATCTCATGCCAATTGTGAAGATTAGAGCAACGTATCGACTGTTGTGGCGTAAGCTCGCTCAGTGTTTGTCTTCACGTGGCATTTCTTCTTGATGTTCTCCTGAAGTATGCTGGCGTTTTTTGTATTGGATCAGGGCTCAGGGCTCAGGGGAAAGAGTTTGGTTTTCTGAGTGCTCACTGGTCACCATATATAATGCACTTTAAAGCTATCGGATGTCATATTATGTGTTGTTTGTTGACATGGTTATGAGATTCTCGGAGTTGAATTCTCCAGTTTTATAGGTTTCTTTTCTTTTCTGTTTTTTTTTCTTTTTTTGTGGGGTAGCCTTTGGTAGTCATTACCTTTTTCTTTTTGGAGAAAATCAGATGATCTTCTTTATTTATGTTTTTCTCATTATTAGAATTAACTAACTTTGAAGCTTACCATTTTGTCTGTAGATATCTTCCAATCTCGTAGCACCAATCTACAAGCCTTTAAATAAAGATTTTTCACATGCCATGGAGGAGGATGAGGAGGACAAAGCTCTTCTTAGTAGGTTGGGTGTTACATCTGCGGACGCAGATGCCATTGAACACGAGATACTTAGCAAGGTTACATCTTACAAACTAAATATTCCACATGAAGTTATGACCTTTACCTAGTAGCAATTTTAGCAATGAAATGTTGTACAAAGAATTGTTGTATGTACAATTTGCTCTTTACGCAATCTTCAGATTCAAACAACCAAAATGGAAACTTGAACAAGATTTCCTTGCAGTTCTCTACGGTTTTAAATCTCTGGTGTTGTTTTTACCAGATATTTTCTTAATTGGCCGTGTAGCTCAAAAGTTGTGTAGAGAAGAGTGAAGACATCCATCTCAATGGATATTGTCTTGGAGTTACTGGTTGCAATTTTTCCTTTCTAAGTATGCTGCTTAAATTTTGATGGATAACTGTTAGTAGCATAAACTAGGGCAATGCCATGAGTTCTTTTCTAATACAGCTCTCTTAAAAGTTGGTTTGAAAATGTTTCAGTGGAATCTGATAACAATATTGTTAAATGACAAAGACATGCTTGCACACAGGTGGAAAATGATGCCTTGTACACTGGAGAGAGCTCGGAAAATCAGAAAGAGCATGGTGCAGATTCTACAACTGCCACACGTGCCAAACTATTTAGCAAATTGCAGGCACTGAAATTTGAAATAGGTGCTGTTGCGGGTAGCATCGGCCATGTAGAAAGTGCCGAAGGAGATGGAAACAGTTCTCCAGATGGCATTATTCTCAAGGAAGGCCATATAGAGCATGCAAATGTCTCTGATTCTCCTGTTGGATTGAGCATTCAACAGGCTTTATCTACAGAGCGTCTGAGGAGCCTCAAGCAAACAAAGGCTCATCTTCAAAATAAAATAGCCAAGTTTGATGAGGGCACACGCACTACCACTATTGGAGAAAGTGAGCTACTTGACAAGTTGGTTGAGGAAGAGCCCAAGCGCAAGCATAAGTCCAAAGAAACGCAACACTTTGTAAAGAATACAAAGAAGAAAGTAGTTGCATATGATGAAGATGTTGATTTTGATGCCATGCTGGATGCTGCTTCTTCTGGGTTTGTGGAAACTGTAAGTTTCTTGTCAGATTCTGTCCCCTCTGTTTGAGTTTTTGATTCACATTAATCGGTACTGTGACCTTTGTCTTTTTTTCTGTGTTTCGTTTGTTCATAATGGAATCATAGATATATGAATTTGTATTCCTTATATTCTGACTATTGGCTATTAACATCTTAGGAGAGGGATGCCTTGGTGCGTAAAGGAGTTTTGACACCATTCCACAAGCTTAAAGGATTTGAACGACGTGTACAACAATCTGGGTCTTCAAGTAGGCCCAATTTACTGGAGGAAGAGGCAAATGAAAACCTTGCTTCTGCCAGCATTGCTAAGGTTACTCGATCCATGTTCGAGATTGCACAGTCACGCTCAGCAACCAAACTTGTTGATGCAAAATCTTTACCAAAACTTGATGGACCTACTCATACTTTTCAAAGACTCAAAACACCTTGGAAATGTCCAGTTTCTCCTACTAGTTCTTTGGAACAGAAAAAGCAAAAGATGAAAAAGTTGAAAAGACCTTTACCCAACAAGAAATGGAGAAAGAAAGTCGAAAATGAGGAGCAACAAAATGGAGTTGGTAAATCTGCTTGACCTTTTCTGAGTATTATTTGCTCTTTCGTGATTTTCTTTCATATAATTTTTTCTTTGCTTTCTGTTCATAACAAGTGATAAAAATTTGATTGGTGTATCTGGTCAGTTGCAACTTCTTTTTGTGTCTTATGATTTTTTTTTTGCTTTCTGTCTGTAAAATTGATAAAAAATTGATCAAGCATATCTGCTCGGTTGCGACTTATTTTTGTGTCTATGACACATATCGAATTCTGTACTTTGCTTCATTTTTTTTGAAGAAAAGCATGTGAGGATTCTCAATGAAGCAAAATAATCATCGTCCAAAGATGATATGTAGCTTCATTTCTTAGAGTAATTGTTGGATATTTTGGATGGATGGGAATGTATCCTGATGATTTATCTGATATTAAAGTCTATCTTCATTTCGTCTGTACAGTATGAGTAGTAATATTTTAGCTGGACTGATCTTAGTTATCTACTTGGCTGCTTCCTGCTTACGACAAATTTGGAAATTCAATCTGTTAGTTTTGCTTGCATTTTTAATAGAAGGAAGAATTTATTGATATTCTGTGAAGTATGCATTTGTATCAAAATCAAATAATCTTGTTTTTTAAATATGCACTGGTGTTATGCATAGCCCATTGTATGAAATACTTATTCAGGAAAATCAGGAATACATTTGAGTGTCATGTCAAATGGAGTTCAGGATTTATATTTACTGATGTAATTTGTTGCAGTATGGAGCCAAGGTGGGTGGGTGGTGGCCTTGATTAAAACCAACTAGTTGAATTCTGAATTCATTATACCTACATATTAAAACCAACTATGAGAATTGATTTTTCCATTGATTCTATTCTGTTGGGCCCACTGCCTTTTCTAAACTAGTTGAATTTCATCGTTACTCAAAATTATTTCTATTTGCATGTTATTACCTTAATCCTCCATTAAACTCCCCAATTCTCCATGCCTATGTTATGAATGATGTTACAAACATTATATTGATGGGGCCACTTTTGCTGCAACCTTGGAACATATCCTTTGGCAATGACAAAACAGTGGGTTATTTCATGTTCTTGTTGGATTTTTTAGGAATTGGAATTTTTTCTTGACTTCTGATTGCGAAAATGTCTATTTAAAAAATTGAGAGCAAATTCATCTATCCCTTCAGTTAATTGTTTTTTCTGAGTGCCTGTAACATCCATAAAAAAATTTTAATTCATACAGATGAAGATGAAGAGAAGGATTCTGCTGTTTTGGACCATGAAGCAGAAGGGAATGAAGAAGTTGAGGTGTCTGATGATGGTGGATCCTCTTGTGTTGTTCTTGAAGGAGGTTTAAGGATCCCTTATTTTATCTTCACAAGACTATTTGACTACCAGAAAGTGGGAGTACAGTGGTTATGGGAGTTACACTGCCAAAGAGCTGGGGGAATTATTGGTGATGAAATGGGGTTGGGTAAAACCATCCAGGTGCTGTCATTTCTAGGTGCTCTGCATTTCAGTAAGAAGTATAAGCCTAGTATCGTTGTCTGTCCTGTAACCCTTCTTCGTCAGTGGCAAAGGGAAGCAAAGAAATGGTACCCGGAATTTCATGTGGAGATACTACATGATTCGGCCCATGGTTCTATTAGACCTGCACAAACAAAAGGGAGTGATAGTGACTGTCAAAGTGAAGAAGGTTCACTAGATACTGAGAATGGAAGACTACGCCCTTCAAAGTCAAGCAAAAGGTGGGATGAACTCATTGACGGTGTCTTGAAATCAGAATCAGGTTTACTTATCACTACTTATGAGCAATTACGAATTTTGGGGGGGAAATTGCTTGATATAGAATGGGGATATGCTATCTTAGATGAGGGTCATCGCATTAGAAATCCTAATGCTGAGGTTACTCTGATATGCAAACAGCTTCAGACTGTGCATCGAATAATCATGACGGGCGCTCCAATTCAGAATAAACTTGCAGAACTCTGGTCTCTTTTTGATTTTATCTTCCCCGGAAAGTTAGGTGTTCTGCCTGTATTTGAAATGGAATTTGCAGTTCCCATTTCAGTTGGTGGCTATGCAAATGCTACACCACTGCAGGTGTCAACAGCTTACAGGTGTGCTGTAGTTTTACGTGATCTAATCATGCCGTATCTTCTTAGACGTATGAAAATAGATGTAAATGTCCACCTTCCCAAGAAAACTGAGCACGTGCTTTTCTGTAGTCTAACATCAGAACAGCGCTCACTGTACCGTGCATTTCTTGCTAGTTCTGAGGTGGAGCAAATTTTTGATGGGAATCGGAATTCACTTTTTGGTATCGATATCATGCGAAAGATCTGCAACCATCCTGATCTGCTAGAAAAGGAGCATGCGGCACAACACCCAGACTATGGAAATCCTGAGAGAAGTGGAAAGATGAAAGTGTTAGTGCAGGCACTTGAGCTCTGGAAGGAGCAAGGTCACCGCGTGCTAGCTTTTGCGCAAACCCAACAAATGTTAGACATTCTTGAAAATTTTCTGACAGCCAATGGATATATCTACAGGAGAATGGATGGTTTGACCCCTGTGAAGCAGCGATTGGCTCTAATAGACGAATTTAACGACTCTACTGAAGTTTTCATTTTCATCTTGACTACTAGAGTTGGTGGTCTGGGGACAAATTTGACAGGTGCTAATAGGGTAATCATTTATGATCCTGATTGGAATCCTTCAACAGACATGCAGGTAAAATACAGTGTCCATGGTGGTCTTTTGCTATTTATGCTGTGGTGGTTAAACTGATTTTCTTTTCTGAGTTTCTCTAAGGTAGTGTTTGGTAGAGATTCTTACTTAGAGTTTCCTGAGAATCAATTTCTGAACTTTGGCTTCTGGAAAAATAATTTCAGAATGTGAGATTTTATGATAATAGAATCATGTTTGGTAACAAATATGATGGCACTAGCTTTTAGATGATTTTCACGTTGAAAAGACAGAAGTGCTCTTAACACTCGTTACCGTCGAAACCCATAATCCTTCCACCATGTCTTCCACCACCACCCTCCTAGCCTCTGACAAGAAGTCAAAGAAGAAAAGGACCAAACCCCAATCTGACAACCAAGAAGCCTCCAACGGCAGTGCCGCCATCTAGGACAAGGATTACCTGATCTAGCCCCAATCCTTCACCTTGACCCTTGGCACTTCCCAATGGTTCATCCTCATCAAGAACTATGATCGCCTCAACATCCAGACCGGGCACTACACCCTGCTCCCCATCGACTACTCCCCCTTCAATCACCCCTTCTTGGAGTACCTCTGTTATTGCATCATCAACCTCGACCCCAAGGTCACTGGGAAGCTCATCTTTGCCATCAAAAGGTAAAGGCAACTAGAGAGATGAGAGAACCTACCATCATCACCTGAAGAGAACCAGAGTGATGAGAGATCGAGAGAAGCTGCCTCACCCCTTGCCCTTGTCACTGACTAAGAGGAGAGCCACCATCACTGATTCACCCCTCATCCTTGATGGGTTTTCATTTCGTGATTTTTGGTTTTAGGTCAATGACATGATTTGTAATTTACATGTAGTTATTTTGTGATTTCTTTGATGTTATAAGGACAATATGGCCACATAAAAAAAATGTAGTTTGAACTTTGTGGCCAAAGTTCACTCAAGTAAGTTTCTAGGATTCTGACTTGTGGCTGGAGATTGTACACAGAAGCCAGAAATGATTCTTGTCAGAAGCTCTCCAAAAATTTGCATTTGTTTTGACTTAGCAATCTCTACCAAAAGCTACCTAAGACTCATCCGGATAATAGCCAATCAGTATGCTTTCATCTTTACTATCTCCTAAACACTTACTATCTTGCTTCCCTTTTATGCTAATCTTACAGAATAAAAAAGATTTCTTGTTTTTGTACATTATTATCCTACAGATCTTGATTGCTCCTTTTAGTTACATTTTTGCTGGCATTTATGCATGTCTGCATGTCAATGTTTTGATAAAACCATTGATTGGAACAGGCAAGAGAACGTGCTTGGCGTATAGGGCAGACAAAGGATGTAACAGTCTACAGACTGATAACACGAGGAACTATAGAAGAAAAGGTATACCACCGACAAATCTATAAGCATTTCCTTACCAACAAGGTATTGAAGAATCCACAGCAGAAGAGGTTCTTCAAGGCCCGTGACATGAGAGATCTTTTCTCTTTGCAAGATGAGGGAGATGATAGGACCACGGAAACATCAAATATCTTCAGTCAGTTACCTGGTGATGTAAATATTGGTGTTCATGAACAAAACAGGGTTGTACCGATAAGCAGTTCTGATCATGGTCTAATAGGCAACCGTTCAGATCTTGGAACAGACACGAGTAAATTGAAAGGTAAAATGAAAGCCAATGAAAATGGTAGCGAATTGGATGAAGAAACAAATGTATTGAAGAGTTTATTTGATGCTAATGGTATCCATGTGAGTTCTGTTTTTAGTAACTGCTTATTGCTTGCTCTCTGCTTGTTTCTTTATTGATTTCCTTGCCTATTCTCTGTGGACTCTTTTTGTAGAGTGCAGTCAACCATGATATTATCATGAATGCCAATGATGATGATAGGGTTAAGTTGGAGGAACAAGCTTCTTTGGTTGCACAAAACGCAGCTGAGGCATTGCGCCAATCCCGGATGCTTAGAAGTCAAGATAGTTTTTCCATTCCAACTTGGACTGGAAAATCTGGCGCTGCAGGTGCACCATCCTCTGTTCACAGAAAGTTTGGTTCTACAGTAAATACAAATCTGCTTGGTTCCTCAAGACCTTCACCTGAGATGTCTTCCACCAAGTCTCCTGGTTTTCAAGTAGGGGCTTCTGCAGGTAGAGCATTGTCTTCAGTTGAACTGTTGGCTAGAGCACGAGGAAACCGAGAAAAAGCAGTTTGCGATGGGCTAGATCACCAGTTAGGTTCTTCCTCTAGCTCTAGTCATGCAACTCTGGCACCTAGCAGGTCTAAACCATTGAACAACAACACAATTATACAACCCGAAGTTCTGATTCGTCAGATGTGCACCTTTATGCAACAGAGGGGTGGAAGTGCAGGTTCTGGTTGTATAGTACAGCATTTTAAAGACAGAATACCCACTAAAGATCTGCCTTTGTTTCGAAATCTTCTCAAGGAAATAGCTGTACTAGAAAAAGATGCTGCAAGCCATGGTTCTCAGTGGGTCCTGAAACCAGAGTATCTGGACTGATATTGTTCGGTTACACTGCTGCAGTTTTGTAGGGTAATCGCTGACAACTGATGTTCTTTTGGGGAATCACCATAGCCTTCTGGTAGGAGCACTAGCGGTTGTCTTCCACGAAGACTGGAGGTCAGTTACAGCCTTTAACTATGTTAAAGATGGTTAGTGGCCTTAAAAATGATTCATGGGTTGTTTCTTTTCCCTAAAACTGATTACAATTAGTCGTATAGCCAATTATTGACAATTAATTGATGTGCAAAGATTATTGGAAATTGCTCCAATTTTGTTATATAAAATTTTCCCATGGTTAGCAGGGTCTCCGTGGAATCTGTGTGGACAGTCCACACAAAAATTAAATAGTTCTTTTCAGAAATGTATCAGGATCCAGGACATTGAAAAATCAGCTATCCTCCTTTTCAAGTTGCAGGTTACCGCGATGCATGTATTGTAGTTGTTTGTTAGCAGCCTTTTGGTAGGCATAGACACACAACTAACAACTTGCTTGCAATGGAAGGTTTCTCCACGGCCTATTAAATGGGTGGATGTGTCATGATTACGAAAGGTTTTGTGTGACAATTACATGAATTCATAATTGGGTCTTCTATTTTTCGAGATTTAAGAGAATGATTAAAATCATTGGTAGAAGGATTCTTGTTGATTTATTTTTTGACACGTGATCTAATATTTATTAGACTTTTGGTCCATTTCTTGTGAGATTTTTCAATTTTAATCATATTGATATTCGTCGAAGAAATAAAAACTTCGGATATTTTGTCTTTTTCATTCGTATTAACAAATTCATATTGTCTGTAGTCATTAAGTTTCTTTGTAGTTGTAATCATTTGATTTAATGGTGAAGTTTCTTTGTAGATTTTTTTTTTTTTGAAAATCTATTTTACTTATGTGGCCTGTTAAGTATTTATTATATATTAAAAATTGTTTTCAAAAAAAAAAAACTTGTGTCACTTTTTATATCTAGCAAATTATTATCCTTATATGTACTATGAGTTTTTTATTATTTAGGTTGCGTTGCCCTGACTACGTGTTTTTTCTTGACACCGAAAACTTCTAATTATATGTCAGCAAGAACCTTATATTGTAGCCAATTGAACCATGATTTCATGTATGGTAGCAAGAGTCAAAAGGGTACTGAGAGAACGACAGAAGATGGAGGAAAGGTCACCTTGAATTCGTGAATCCTTTAGCTTTCCATTACATGTATATTTATAAAATTTACACAATCAATCCTTCCACTAATTGGAGGTAGATTGCTGTTATCGAGGAATCTAAAAATAGAAAGAAGTTACAGATTAATATCTTCATTTATGAAGGAGATCAAATCAATTTCTGAAGTGATCTGGGAAATAAAAACGTTGTTAATATTGCTGATTCTGATTTTTGTCGATAGGTATAGAACAAAGCGTAGTTCAACTATTACCCTAATGAATGTAAGAAGTAGAAATTAAATAAATTAAGTGGTGTTGTTTTGGATCGTTGCAACTCTTATTTAGGCTTGTCGTTCTTCCTCGGCTGCGGCCTGCGGACCTTATCCTTCAGTGTGTTTCCGTAAATCCACCAATTCACTGTCATCAATTTAAAGCTGTAAATGAAAATTGAGTTTTTTGAGAGAAAAGGACTTCATTTTCGGCCTTATTTTTCCTACAACCTTTGAAATTAATGCTTGTTTTGCAGAAACTTTGTTGACTTTGATATCTTTTTATTCTTCCTAGCGAGCTTGACTTTCTTGCTAAATCAACTTCCATGTGTGTAAGTAGAGATTTCATGACACGTTATAGTTGTCTTTTGATTGTTCAGTAGATCATGCATCTGTGGCTATGCAAAGCACAGGAGTGTAAACGAAACGAATCTATCAATATTCAAATTCGAATTTCAAAATTTATCCATATGCGAACAAATATTAAATTCAATATTCGTATCTGAATTTGTAGAATGTATTCGAATTCAGATATTATTCAGATTTCACCAAGAAATCTAAATACAAATACGTTCGTATTTGAAATATCCAAAAAATCCAAAATATAAATATTATAAACTTGTAAATAATAAACCTAAAATAATAAATCTAAAAATATAAGATAATAATTTAAGTATTCATTGAATACTATTCAATGAATATATAACATATTTTTATAAAAAATAAATGTAAACAACATGATAATCAAACATCAACTATAATAATTCAATAAGTGTTAACTATAAATCATAAATTATAATTACAAAGTTTCTTCAAATAAAAATAAATTATAAGCTTAATTCTTCTCCAACATAAATAGATACAAATAAAAAACAAATGTCCAAATTATGTTTAAACAAAAATTAATGATATAAGTTCAAACACAAGTAAACAACAAAAAAATATTCAAAGTTAGCGCTAAAAACACAACAACAAAAAATCAACAATCTGGAGACCAGAGGAGGAGGTGGTGAAGCCTCTGTTGTCTGGTGAGGAGTGCCCGGAAGTCAGAAGCGAGGAGGAGGGGAAGTCGGAAGCGGAAGCTGCCTTTTGTCCAGTGGGAAGTGACTGAGTGAGGTCGAGGAGATGAGTGGAGGAGGACGACGATGACGACTCGTCCTGTGGGCTGCAGGCTTGTTGAGGCTGAGCGTGAGAGGCAAAGAGGAGGAGTCGAGGACGGGATGATGGAGGAGGAGGAGGCGGAGGAGGACGACTCGTCCTGTGTGCTCAGATTCGACGCAAAGAGGAGGGGATGACAGGTGAGTGGAGGAGTGGAGGAGGAGGCGGAGACTCGTCCTATGGAGTGGGCTGCGGACTTGTTAGAATGTTAAGTTAGGGTTTTAGTTTTTGAGTTATTATATATATGTAAATTTTACAAAGATAGTATTTAAGTTTTTATTTATTAATTATTAGATACTTTTGTCTTAAGTTTTACATGCAAATAGATTGATTAATTTAAAATAAATAAATAAAAATATTAAATTTTCAGATTCAGATATTTTCGAATCAAATGTACCAACATCCGTTTCCGATCCTTTCGTTTTTTTTTTTCAAATTCAAATTCGATTCGTCGAATATTTTTTTGAATAAAAATTCAAGATTTCGAATACAAATTCGAAAAAGATTTTCAAATATTTTTGGATTTACGACACGTCTAGTAAAGCAGATTGACATGTGAAACAGCCTAGATCCTTTTCAAGGACAATTTTCCCATAGAGTTTCCAGCATTGAATAAAGTCGAAGTTTGAAAGCATATATAATGCAGATGATGTAGTATTTAAAGCATATTGAGAATCTTGACGTTCTATCAACCTTTCCTCATGACTCAAATATATTGCAAGATGATATGCATGCTTCGATGGTATTCACTATGTTTTACGTTTTTAATTATAATGGACAACAGTGTTTTCAATCGCCATATATATTTTTCTGCCATCGCCTTATAGGTTACTCCGTTCTTTCTAATTGGAACTCTGAATGGAAGTGAAGTTTTGAGGATATACAGGAACTTACCAGGTTTCGGGACCTTGAAAGGTCAATCATCTTATGTTTCAAGGTGCAGGTTTCTCCAATACATGTAGTGTGGATCTGTGATCGTTGGTTAGCAGCCTTTTAGTAGCCGTCCGGCATATCTGCAGCTATACACGTAACATCTTGCTGTATGGTTGTAGTATTGAGTTTAGATCAAATATACCTAAAGTTTGTTCATTGAAACTAAGGTTTGAATGGCCATCAGTGGTTGATAAGTCTATCTTGATCTAACT
>JAMKQA010017176.1:0-12876 GCA_024699735.1 Posidonia australis | reverse complement strand
GTGAATTTGAAAGTGTGTTTTGGGAAGAAATCCCAAATATTGAAAAGGAAAATGTTTTGGAAAATGAATTCCAAAAGGTTTTTGAAAGAAATGTAAAGGAATGTTTTGAAAGAAAAAGTGGTTTTGGAATGAATTTCCAAATGTTTTGAGAAAAGGAAAAAAAGAAACATGGCTTTTCAAAAAGCATGGATTGGGATTGAATTCCCAAGTGATTGTCTAATAAAAGAAAGGATGATTTTTAGAAAGAGAAAACCAAGTTTTAAGAAATGAGATTTATGGTTTTTCCGAGGTTTTGTGGTTTGTATGTCTTGGGGCATGTATTGGGTGACTTAGATGTCACTCACGCGTGCTATTTGGTTTTCAAGTGCAAACTGTGTGCAGCCGAGTTTTGGTGCAGGAGTTGGAGCTTGTAGCCGCACATTGTGATCCTGAAGGTGAGCCTTGGTTACAGTCATTTGTTGTTTCTGTAATTAGTGTAATTATGCTTGATACTGTGCTTTGGTAGCGTGCCCGAGATCGGGGCGTTACAGTAATTATGGAGTTTATTAGGTTTCAGGATGCAAAATTCACAGAGAAAACTTATTTTTTAAAAGCTCTAAGGGCTTAATGAAAAAAGATTAGGACTTAAATGTAAAGAAAATATGAAAATAGGGACCTAAGCGTGATAAAACATGCATGAATGCATTAGGAATGAAAAAAGTAAAATATGTAGGGGATTATATGCAAATCTTACAAAGATAATAAAAGAACTGAAAGTTTTCTTAAAATTATAGGGGCTTAAAAATAAACAAAAGGACTCAAATGCAATAACCTAAGGACCTAAGAATAGAATCCTAAAACTAAGGGGCCTGGGCCCAAAATGTTCCTTCGAAGATCACGAGAGGAACGACGGCGCTTCCCCTCCAGCGAGACCTCGAGCGACGATCTTACGGCGGCACAACGACTGGTTGGCTCCGACGATGACTTAAGAGGCTGGAGTGAGGCATGGCGACTGTCTCCGGCACGTCGGAAGGGCTAAGGAGGCCTAAGGATGTCCCCCCACCTCGCTCTCCGGCCAGATGGTCTGTCGGCATCGGGGAAGATGACGGCGATACTGTAGCGGCAGCTATGGCTAGGCTCGAGTGGAGGTCGGAGAAGCATCAGGGAGGCCTGATGAGGCTTTAGAAAGCATTGGCATGGCTCGAGATGGCCTAAGGTGTTCCTCCCATCCCCTGCATCGACCACTGGCACGGTAGAGTTGGGGGTAGCACTCTGAGGGCTATGGCGACGATGTGGCAGTGTAGAGGAGTTCGTGGCGAGGCGATGAGTCTTCCGGAGGTGGTGGTTCGGAGCTGACGCAATCGGGGAACCCTAGGAGGCTTCACGACGGAGGGTCATCAGTTGATGGGCAGCGGTGGTGTCCTCGGGCACAGGGGGCCCAAAGGAATCCTCTCCTAAGTAAAGCAACGGGGCTCAGGAGGGAAGAGGGACGTCTGTCCCCGGGGGCCTCACCTCTATCCAAGAGGCCAAGGGCCTCATCGGTGGTTGTGAACCCACCACCGGAGACTAGGACGACGACGCACAGGATGAGTTGCTTCGCCGTGGCACGATCAGGGGAGCCTAAAGGAACCTAAGGGGCATGCCTTGGATTGAAATAGGAGGGAGAGGGGGTACCTGACTCGATGGTGTCTCTCCCGAAAGCTTGTCGATGGCGCTCCTCTGGTTTCTCCGACAACAGTTCTTGGGGGAGGAGCTCCAGATGCTAGCTAGGGTCTCTGGTCGTTTGGGTGCAGGGAGGAGGAGGTTTCATGGGCACTTGGAGAGGCTGCAAGATGATGGAAGCCAGGATCGGCGACAAGTCCCTTTTGAACTCCGATGGGCCTCATTTGGACCCGTCGATTCTCTTCCTCTGGGGGCGAGCACCGTTAGATGAAGCGCGTGCTGGAGGAGGAAAGACCGGAGATCACGAGAGAACCAAGGAAAGGCTCTGAAGATGTCAGGATTGACCGTCGAAAATCTCGCCGGAGATGTCAGGGTTGCCGGAGTTGCCACCAGAATTATTTTTGGATTTCCATAAGTTTTCTGGTTTAAGGATTAAATGGGTTATTGGGCCTGCGATGAGCTTATGGTTTTTAGGGTTTTTTTCTGGTTTTTTTTGTTTTGTTTTAGGGTTTTGTTTTTAAGGTTTTTAATAGATTTTGAGTTTTAGATTTAGGCTTTTTATTTATGTTTTATGATTTTGATTAAATTTCTAATTTTGTGATTTAAGGTTTAATTAATTGGTTTTAAAATTAGGGTTTTAATTATTTTAGGTTTTTTGTTTTGGGATTTTAGGGTTTTGATTCTTTAATTTTTTGATTTTGTTTAATTAGGGTTTTAATTATTTTAGGTTTTTTTAGGGTTTTAACTATTTTAATTTTAAGGTTTTGGATTTTAATTAAGATTTTGAATTTAATTAGGTTTTTGGATTTTAATTAGGGCTTGTTTGGTTTAATTAGGGTTAGGGATTTTAATTTAGGGGTTTTAGACTTTAATTAGGGTTTTGGGTTTAGTTAATTAGGATTTTGAGTTTAATTAGGGTTTTTTGTGTTTTAGTTAGGGTTTTTATTTGATTAATTAGGGTTTTCAGTTTATTACTTGGATTTTAAGTGGATTTAAGTGGATTTTATTTAATTTTGACTTTAATTAAGGTTTCCACTTGATTAATTGGATTTTAATTGGTTGAAATGGATTTTATTTCATTTTGCCTTTAATTAGGGTCTTTATTTGATTAATTTGAATTTTAAGTGGATTTTATTTGATTTTGACTTGAATCAGGGTTTTTGTTTGATTAATTGGATTTTAAATGTTTTAAATGACTTTTGTTTGGTTTTAATTCTTAATTATTGTTTCTTGCTTTGATTAGATTTGGGTGGACTAGTGTGGGCTTGCATGAGTTTGTGTGGGCTTGAGGGTTTTTGTGAAACTACATTTTTGGGTTTGAAAATTAGGGTTCTGGTGGTCGCAACCAAAGCATCTTTCTAGGGGAACCTGCTGCCAAGTGACTTCAAAATCGGGGTGTCTTCAGCGGGAAATAGTCAAGGTTGTGTAATCAAGCAATCATTGTAATTCTCCGGTTGGGAGAAGGTTTCGCGGTTTGTGGGTGTAGGCAAGGATTTTCCTATCATGTAAGTGTTTACTTTTAGTTGTTAAAGGGAACTCTTGAGGGTGTCTCGAGGAGTGGACTAAGCCGGGGTTTGGGCCGAAACACTATAAAATTCTCTGTGTTTTTTCATTGCCTCTCATCCCCTTCTTTGCATGAATTAGCTTATTTTTCAAATCATTGTCCTATTTGCTTGAGATTAAAGTACAAATATTTAAAATATCATGCTATTCACTATTCGCCCTTCCTCTAGTGAAGCTTACGGATCCAACAATCTCGACCTCTCGTAGCCATTTATGCGTAGAACTAGGGGGTTATGGATTCCACATTTTTGCTTTAGACAAATTTATGCTAGTAAAGACATAGTTGAAGTGTAACATTTTGAACCTTAACCTTCCTATTTAATCATGATTAATGATAATTAATTAATAATTAAGTTATTTTTTGTAAAGGCTACCAACTAAGGTGTATAGTGACTCATGGGAGTGTGGGACCGAAGATGGATGAATGCTAGATGCCATAGTACCGTCAAAACCCTAATTTACAAGTTATTTCATGAATTACGGGTGTCTGGAATATTTCCTCCCTCCCTAGGGATGTATGTGTAAAATTTGCACAAAAAGTTCATAAAATAAATGCCTAGTTGAGGGGGAGGTGGCTCAGGTGCATGGTAGGAGACTCCTCTACGTTGAAAAGAAGAAGAAAGAAAGAAGAAGGTACGAGAGGAAGCTAGAACAGGGGAAAGGGAAAAAAAAAGAGAAAGAAAGAAAGAATGTGGAATGGCGAAGAAGAAGAGGAGGAAAAGAAAGAAAGAGGGCTCAAGAGGAGAAGGCTGGAAGAAGAAGAAGAAGAAGAAGATGAAGAAGAAGAAGAAGAAGAAGAAGAAGAAGAAGAAGAAGAAGAAGAGGAGGAGGAGGAGGAGGAGGAAGAGAGGAGAAAAGAAGAGGGAGAAGAAAAGAAGAGGGAGAAGAAAAGAGGAAGAAGTAAGAAGAAGCGAAAGAGGTACACATCCCAATTCCTTTAATCCTCTGCATTTAAGCTTAAGATTAGTAAAATATGTTGAGTGAGGATGATTTGGGTGCATGATACAAATTTTGTGGTTTTTTAGTAAATATTGATGAATTTTTGAAGAATTATGAGAATAATGACACTACTAAGCATATTAGCATCTTCTTGCTTCAATCATATATAACTTGAGCTATTAGTATTGAAATTAAATGATTATTTTTCCATTAGAAAGTAAACTTGAAGATCTTTGAATCAGTAGGAAACTTGTTAATTTACGTGGCTTGTAGAAACACTAGTGCTTGGGTAATGATGGATGACCATTAAGTATTCCAGATCAAGTCTTATGGCTTCAAGAATTTATATCTCGAGTTATAGATATGGGATTTGAATGAAACTTTTCCCAAATGAAAGTAGACTTAAAATGCTTGATTTAAAATTTTTTAAAGAATTTTTTGATTTACCCAAAGTTGGTCCATCGGAGGTCCAAACTCCAGGGAATAGGTTTGTTTCAGGACAAATTTCATTGGTCAGAAATCGTCTGAAATGGCATTCCAAAATTGTCTGAAATGTCAAATCTACATACATACATACATACATACATACATACATACATACATACATACACATATATGTATATATATATATATATATATATATATATATATATATTGTAACGACCCCCAAGTCGCTACCACAAAACCTTGCTACAAATTTCATTTAATTATTTATTTTACCGTTATTTTTAACCAACAATTACACTAATGATGTAGCTAAGGCTAAGTACTCTCAATAGGAAATAAAACTAATAAACAATAGAAATAAACTAAACTAACACTCACCTGGTTCCCCGATGTGTAGTGGCGTGACTCCTCCTATATGTACTAGCAACCACCAGCTACTATCCTGCACCTGCCAAAACACACAAAATAAAGCACACGTGAGTGACCACTCAACAGTCACCCAACACGCACCCCACCAACAACTTGGTAACCTATGCCGAGGGCAACCAAGCACAGGTATCACACGTGGATGCTGACAAACCAAAAGGGCAATCTACCGACGCCCAACACACAAACACTACCATCCCTCTCGGATGCCGCAACACCAAACCAGGCAGTCTACTACTACCTGGTTGGCCACAAAATCACAAAACCATGCCTTTAAAACCATTCTTTTCTTTCCTTTGCAAAACCATGTGCGTGCACTTTTAAAATCTTTTATGCATGCCCGAGAAAGTTACTCTTGCCATCTCAAGCACAAAACAACACTAAAAGCATAACTACAGCGACTCTGCTCTACACAACATGGTCCCCTCTGGACCCAAGCACACACCAAAGCACAGAGACTCCGCTCCCAAAACAACGGAGCCATCGCTCCCAAAATAATGGAGCCACCCCTCCCAAAGCACTACCCTTCAACAAGCGCCAAAGCCATGGCCTTCTCTAGGCCCAGAGCCCGATTTCCTAGACCAGGACTCCGCACAAACACAAACAGTGTGTCGAACTTCCCGGTGCCAAGCAGACAATACTGGCCACAAGCAGTCCACTGAGAAGCGACTACAGTGTCTGCACTGTCACAGTGAAGTCACCCTGTGTAGGAGCGATCACTGTCTCGTGATTCTCTCACCTGGAGAATCCTCAACATAGTCGACCCCTCCATGGGAAGGTAGTCATGTCTCTCAGGATGCTACCAACTACGGGGCGTGCGTCTTAGCCGCACTAGCTACCACAAGGTATGCCTTATCACGACGCCCTCCACGCGGTGCTCAGGAAGGAGTCTCATACCTCCACACCCGAGCCTCAGTGCTCACAGCAACAGCAGGAGTATCATACCTCCCTGTCATGCCACGAAACACCTCAACTTGCGGACCTCAACCTCGGCCCCGTGAATGACAGTCAAGGAGTGTCATACCTCCAGGACTCGATGAACACTCGCCTCAGTCTGTTAGTCCCCAACACAAATAGAAAGCATCGAAAAACTCTTTCTAAAATCATTTCCAAATCTGTACTTTTCTCTTTCCAAAACTCTCTTTTTGGAAAACCTTTTCAAAACCATTAAATGTCCTTTAAAACTCAAGCAACATTGTGCCTAACAGTGGCACAGAAACAAAAGGCCGAGAAACCACAATTAAGACACAACATCGACTGCTCTCCTGTCAGGCCTAGACAAAAGCACCTTGGGAGCGTCTGGGTTCACGAGCACTACGTTCCACCCACGACCACAACTCAAGAAAACACCAACAACAAAGCAAACAGAACCAGAACTCACATGCTTTGGCACCAAGTGTAAGACACCTACTGGCTTGTGTCCCTCGGGAGCACCACCAGATCGGCTCAGACACCCGGGATAGTGTCACTGAATACTCCATTCAGTGCACCGCACGCAACACCCCACAAATTCCAAACCTAGGGACACTATCATTATCCTAAAAGTTCAGTCTAAACCATCTGGGAAAAGAACCTATTATTTCTAAATCATTTCATCTTTTATTCTACTCATAACTTAGGTGGAATCTTGCTAATTCGTTTTAGGCAAACCCTAGACCATTTTAATGATTATCCTAATCATTTATGCCATTATATTTACCCCCCCAAGATTAATATATATATATATATATATATATAGATACACACATATATATTAATCAAAAACATAAGATAACTTAATGCAGGATCAGGGCTTGAATCGACAGATCGAAATGGAATGGTCGTCCGAACCTGGGCTCAGGGCACCAGATCGGTAGACTGAAAAATCACTCGGTCGACCGAAAATCCTTGATTCGGTAGACCGAAAATGTTCGATCGATCGAACCAGACATTCTGTCAACACCCAAGACTCCCAGAATGGCAAACTGAATAAATTCAGTCGATTGAACCAAGGATCGAGGGGACAATCTGCAATAAAAATGGCATATCCAAATAATTCAGCATGCCAAACCAGGCGACTGCAGGGCAACCCGAAATGGGTCCCAAAGCCCTATCTTGCAAACCACCAATCCAAACCATGCAAACAATATATCAAAATGAAGATTTCAACGAGATCTTCCAAACCAAACAAACAACATCGAGATCCATCAAGCAGATCTTAACAAAACAACAGAAAACACAAGGGAGACACTATTCACCCCAAACCACAAACACGACCATAAATGGCCCACAAATGCACAATAAATTCTATAAAATTTACTACAATTACTAGCGCACTAACATGCACCTATGGTACAAATTTGGAATCAAAATAAAATCTACGGGGTGCGTACCTCCATCGAAGACGCAGTGACGCGAGACGGACGGTGACGCTCCTCCTCCAACCATGAGTTGCTCCTCTCCTCCTCCAACCTCGAGTTGTTCCTCTCCTCCACGCGACGATGGTGGCACGACGGCGGCTGCATCCTCCCTTCCTTGGCCATCTCTCTCTCTTTCTCTCTCTTGCAACCCTCTCTCCCTCTTGCCTCCCCTCTCTCTTTTCTCCCCCTCTCCCATATGCAGGAGGAGAAGAAGAAGAAGAGAGGAAGGAGTGGGGGTGGGGCCCGGGGAAGAGAAAGAAAGAAAAGAAAGAAGGAAGGATAGAGAAAGAAAGGGAACGAAAGAAAGGATGCCGCAAGCATGAAACCAGACCACGCCAAAGGGCCAGAAACCCACAATCCAAGCGTCAGACACTACTGAGAACGTGTCCCAGACTAGGCACTGGGGCCCCCCAAAGCCTAATACGCCTGAATTTCACTTTAATTATCTGGCCAAAATACCACTTCTAAAACCTGGGTCGTTACAACCTAACCCCTTTAAAGGAATTTCACCCCCGAAATTCTCTAGGCGAAACACCAAGGATACCAAAATTAGGACATCACTAGAACGACCCGAACCAAAAACAAATTGATGCCACCCAAAATCCATGACTTGTAGGAGGGATCTCCGCCTCAAAAAGCCATTTCATCCTACGTTGGTCTAGGAAAACACCAAGGACTCAGCTCTCCTTGAGTCCGAACACCACTGAGATCCTGGTTGAAATCCCTTTCGAGTACAAAAATCTCCACCCAAAGGCTCCAAAATAGTGTCTTCTAGAGTCACGAAACATCCAAAGCACCCTTAGAGACATGCAAACCACAGGAGTGACCAAGTGCAACCAGCTCTGGCCACGCTTCTACTGCGCCACTTTGACGCACAACCTGGTTAGCAACCATCGAACTCAACCTTGTGCTCAGCAACAACTCTCATTACCCTGGAAAAACCTCCTTCAATCCGAGGTACAAGAGAAATCTGACTAATGAGACACAACATAGCTCTTCACAGATCTGGAGTGCACTGACAGAATAGCCAACCATGTTCTATCTGTCTCTAAGAACTGCTTCTGAGATTGACACTTCATCGGATCTTGAGCACAACCTCCACTATGGCCAACACCAAACACGTGAGTGGAAAGTTCCTCTCGTGATTCTCCCTACTGGCAAGAACCACAAGACACCATGTTGCCTTATCGCAACAAGAACTTATTCCAACCCAAAAGGATATTTGGTGGACTCATTACTGCTCGCTGCGACGACAGCCTTGTAGGTCTAGACGTGAGACCGCCAAAACACACTTGAACCAACTATTAAGCGTGAAGCTCACGTCAAAGATACTACAATCTAGAGTCTCGACCAAAGAAACCACTGCTTCCAGTGGAACAACCACACCAATGGTAAGGACCACTCGGGAGTCAAACTCAAATGGATCTCCAAACTAAAGCAACTCCCAACAAGAGTGTCCAAACCAACACGAGCTGTTCCTCCTCCCTGGTAGACTTCTCTGTGGTGCCACTATCCCGAAGATACTTCTGCTAGATCCTCGAGAATAGTTACACCCAAATCAAGAAACAACCACCTAGAGGAAAGCATATGGGATCACACCCACCAGATTGACCAGCGACGCCACCAAACGAGATGGGCAGCCAACTCCACTTGACTCACCCCATCTCCGCAGCAAAAACCCAAAAGCAAACATAGGAGAAAGAAGATCTCCACAAGTCGTTTAGCACTATGCCATTCAACCCACAAACAAACAAGAAAATCAACAACAAGACACTCAAAGGAAGCATTGGCAAAAAATTTCCACCGCCCAAATGTCACAAAGCCATCCGAGCCACAACCAACTAAGACAACTGGATATCCCGACAAGATACCCCAGACAATACACAACAAACAACACATCAGGCTATGCCACTCCATGGGCAAGCCCCAAACAACATGTGCGACATAACTTCACAACACCAATGCGCGACTCCACGCGCACCACCCCTCCTAGATACCTCATCCTTAGATAGAGCGTCTGGAAGGAGCAACACAGACTTAGGGGAACTCACTAGATCCACCCCAAAACAACAACACACTCCTGGAGACCCATTGAGTCACCCAGGGACCACAATAGATAGCTGGGGACCCACCGAGTCACCCAAAGACCACAACAGACAGCTAGGGACCCATCGAGTCATCCAAAGACCACAATAGACGGTTGGGGACCCACCGAGTCACCCAAAGACCACAACAAACATCTGGGGACCCATCGAGTCACCTAGGGACCACAGAAGGATGGAACTCAAAGCATCCTCTACATCCACAACAAAGACAACAACAACCACACATCCGGGAAGCCTCATGCTTCACCCAAATGCGACAACAAGAGGACTCTTCACCATGGCTTTTTAAGCCAGGACTTTTCGCCATGCAAGACCCGAGCTTCTCCCTTCTTCCGCACGCATTCCTTTCTGCCCCGAGCATGCCACCTGTCCCTTTCTCCCTCTACTCGTTCTCTCTCCCTCCACTCACCTCCTCCTTTCCGTCTTTCTCACTCTCCCTCCCCAGTTCCTCTTCTCCTCGTGTTCTCCTCTCTGTTCGGTGTGCTCAAGGGCCGACAGTGGTGTGCGGTGGTGCATGGAGCTTCAGAGTGGCATTTCTGAGGCCATGGAGTGGCCGTGGATGTGTGGTGTCACCAGAGTTGGCCAGTGACCGGAGTTGGGTTGGCAGAACTCGCATTGCAAGTATGCATCTCCGACCCTTGAATAGAGAGCATGAAATTGGTAGAAATGGATAGGATTGCTTAAAATCTAGGCAAATTTATGTTCCTAAATTTATTGTGATTTTATGAGTGTTTATTGAGGCAATTATTGATATTTATGGGGGCTGTTTAGTTTTAGGTCGTTTTGACCCTCCTGCCTTTGTGAATTTATATCTTGATGTATGGCGAATGGTTTTTGGTTTTGTTTGTTGAGTTTTGGAGTAGACTTGAGGGTCTACATCTTAGGTTATGTGTGTGATTTTTGGTGTTTGTTTTGGGGGTCTGATTGTTGGTCCCATTTGGGTGATTTTGAACAGTAGGGTTTGGGCTGTTTTCTAGTTTTCGTAGAAATTGGCATACCAAACCATTTTGGTATATTATTTTTTTGTCAGTTTGGTCCTCTGGTCGAAGTTCGGTCGACCAAATCAATGGATTTCAATCGACCAAACCATCATCGATATATCGATTTTGGCTTGAGTGTTGACTGTTGACCTGATTCGGTCGATCGATCCTAATCGATCTATCAAACCAGGGATTTTCGGCATACCGAATCCCATATTCGGCATGCCGAATCAAGGCACAAATATGTTTATAAAATACATTTATCAAAAAGTTTTCCTAATTGTTTGTATTGACCCTTTAAGATGGGATGGTGGACTATGAGTGGTGCTCTCTTGAGACACCTGATGTGCTGTTTTGTCGAAGTTTTGGAAGAGTTTTTCAAGGATATGAACTGGTTTCAAAAATGGTTTTCAAAGGAATAGTTGGCAGTTTTGGAAAATGGTTTTCCAAGTTTTCTATTTATCGACCGAGACAGTGTGGGACCGTGTCGTCGGGACCAAGGAATGTGACGACATTCTCGGGTGGTCAGGCACGACTCCTTGGTCAAGGTCGGGGGCCTAGACACCTGAGGCAAAGGAGTGTCGGGTCCTTGAGGTATGAGACTCCTTGACTATTGTCTTGAGGCTAGGGTTATGGTCCGCGGGTTGAGGTGTCTTGTGACATGACGGGGAGGTATGATACTCTTGCAGTCGCTGTGAGAACTAAGGCTCGGGTGTCGTTGGGTGTGGAGGTATGACACTCCCTCCTGAGCATCGAGTGTGGAGGACACTGTGAGGAGGTGTACTCTGTGGTGGCCAGTGCAGGTGGGACACGTGTCCCGTAGCTGGTAGGGTCATGAGAGACAGGACAGCCTTCCCAAGAGGAGTTGGCTTTGTGAGGGTTCCCCATGTGGGAGAATCACGGGACGACGTGACTCCTACACAGGGTGGCATGTTGTGGCAGTGCAGACACTGTTGGAGGCTCTTCAGTGGATTGCTTGGGGCTAGAGTATGGTTGCCTGGCGCCTGGCTTCTCGACTCACTATGTGTGGTTTTGGGCCATTGAGAGCCTTTGCTAGTGCTTTTGAATTAGTAGAGTCCCGATTGAGATTTTGGCAGGTGTGGGCCTAGTTTGAGAGGTTTTGAGAAAATGGATTGTGAAATGAATTTAAAAGAAAATTAATTATGGTTTTTTTTCTGTCTTATTCGTGGGGTGCGTGTTGGGTGACTTCTGTCACTCATGCATTTTCCTCGTGTTTTTGAGTTGCAGATGCAGGCACGCAAAAGGTTTAGTAGCTTGCATATAGATTGGAGTCTCGTAGCCCCACACACAGGTTTCTAGTAGTTTAATATATTCTATTTAACTTCAATTTTTTTGTAATTTAGTTTGTTTAAATTGTTACGGGAAATTTGGGGCATGACATATATATATATATATATATACATATACATATATTTATATATATATATATATATACATATACATGTATATACATATACTGTAACCATGCCAGCGACAGCCTCGGGACATCGGCGCGATAGGCCAAAATACACGAGGGACGGCAAAGTCACGACAAAAAACAATAAAAATAGAAAAAAAATGCAAATGCAAGAGTCGCGACCTAGTCTATTAAAATGGAAGACAAGGAAAACCATAAAAACATGCAAATCATGTAATGGAAAAGCAGGTCACAAACCAGAAATGGGTAAGGATCCCTGTTACGCACGAGGAAGGTATTAGGCACCCTCGTGCGCCCGATAAATCGGTCTTCAATAGGTTTCTCATTGGCTTATGAAATGTCGGCTTTTCAGCCTTTTCTGTACGCCCGAGGGCGATGCCATGTTAATGTGTGTGGTGTCTAAAATATGGGTGCATGATGTGCATGGGTGTGTCCTAATGCTCAGAAGTATCACTCATATATCGGGTCAAGTGTCGATGCAAAGATATTGTATAAATAGATCAAGGATCTAAATATTTCGAGTGATTTTTCATCCCTGCTTTACTACATGCCATATATGATGTAACATTCATAAAAATGGATAAAAACAGAGCTATGCCCTCCTGATATATCAAGGAAGAAAGCCAGATAAAACTGAAAGCAAATCAAAGCTGGAAATCATGCTAAAAATCATTCGAAAACTTGCTGTGTGCTACTGAAAACAGGCTGATGCGCCTGTTAGGTGCGCCAGACTGGTGCTCCAGTCTGGTGCGCCACCTATGTGCTTTTATGTGGGCCAGAAAGATATGCTGAGGGAAAACAGAAATCAATGCAGTGCCATATCACATGAGAATACATTCCAGAAAATCATGCCATGTAAAATCCTTTGCAAAACTTGAAAAATATGCTTTAAAAGTGAAAGAAATGCAAATGTAATGACTTGTGAACCTTGTGCTCAG
>JAMKQA010017175.1:0-12143 GCA_024699735.1 Posidonia australis | reverse complement strand
AGCAAACAAGATGCAGAATGTATGTGTGTGCTCTGTGCCTAATGGACAATGCACAAATGAATGCGGGCCAGAGAAAGGGTAAGGATTCTGGTTACGCACGGGGAAGGGGTTAGGCACCCCCATGCGCCCGAGAAAACTCAGTCTTTCTAGGTTTCCCTATTGTCAATGGTCTATAGATGTATGCTTGCTTATTCTATATGCTCATGCTAATGATGACTGAAAACATGCCAAATCAAAGAGAAAAGTGAAATCAAGGGAAAAAGTTAATCCGAGGGTCAAATGTAGGCATGGAGAATGTCGCTTTACTGTACGCCCTTGGGCGATGAGGAAAATCGTGAAATTTTCCGAAAGCGTCTCGCAAACCAACAGAAATTCGAATAAATCCAAGAAAATGAAAAAGGGGAAAATAATCCTCATTTTGGGACTATGCCGTCTTTGACAAGCCTTTTAATGTACGCACTCGGGTGATGGAAAACCAAAACAAATCTAAAGGCGAAAACCGAGAAACGATGAGAAAACCAAGCTCGGAACAAGCTAGAAAAGCGTGCGCAAAGCAAGGAAGGAAAGGCAAGAAAACTTGTGCAGAAAGATGTGAAAAAATGTGCAAAATGCATATGTGTGTAATAATGAAAATTCCAAGGGCCTTTGTGCAAAAAAACCCAAATTCTGATTAAAACTGATATTCTGAAGCCCAAATCATCAAAAATACATAGGAAAATACATTCTATACAATTATGTAGAAATCTGGGGTCAAATGTGCAAACATGTGCAATCTTAGTCAAAATGAAGTTTCCTAGGGGTCAAAATGCAATTTTACCACTAAAACATGCATTTAAAACAATTTAGTGGAAATTCAGGGTAAAATATGCAAGAAAAATGATTCATAAAAGTTCAAGGGCAAAATAGTCATTTTACCTTTGAAAGCAGGCATTCAGAGTAAAATCAATGAAGTACAGGGGCTAAACTACAAATTGCCCAGTAGAATAAAGCATCCAGAAGAATTTCAGTAAAGACAGAGGGTTAAAGTGCAATTTACCTTGAGAAAACATACTTCAGAAATGTTTTCAAAAACTTATGGGGCTGAAGTGCAATTTAACCAACAAAAACAACATCCTAGATGATTTTAGAAGAATGCAGGGGCTTAAATGCAAATTAACTAGAAAAATGATCTTTCAGAAAGCTTAGGGTCTCATATGCAAAGTTCCTGAATAAAATGCATTAAAAGAAAACTTGAGGACATTTGCTAATGTTTAATGCCTGGAAAACATTATTTCAAATGTTCAGGGGGAAGAATGCAATATTTTCAGTTAAAACTTTATTCGAATGATTTATGAAAAATGAGAGGAGGACCTATTTGTAATAAAAGGACCTATGTGTAATACAAAAGGACCTAAATGTAAGGAAAACAAAGTTCTAGAAGTTTATTAAAATAAATGTTTTTTTAAATTGTTTTAAAAAAAAGAAAGAATGACGGTCGCCAACGATGGTGCTCCGCCGCCGACGACCGCTGAAGGGGGCACACAAGGCCTTCTCGTGGCTTGATCTGAGATCAGACCTCACGGGAAGCAAGATGGGAGTGAGAGGAGAGGATCCGACGGAGTAGATCAAGGATCAATCGGTGGGAGTGGTCCTCCCACCTCCCTCGCCGTTGAGGAGCTCTAGCGACGGCGTTGGGGAAGAAAGGGCCTCTAGAGGGCGTTCCAACGCCTGTGGAGGCATCTTGGAGCATCGGGGAGTGTCCACACTTCTTCTGGAGTAGAATGGAGGCTGATGGAGCAAGGAAGGGGATCGCCTATCGCCGCCGTGGCCTCCTCCAACGGGCGATGTCGCTGTGACGATCTAGAGCTCAAGGCGCGGTTCTGGAAGCTCTGGAGGCCTCGAGGGACACAGTGGAGGGTTCCTGAACTGACGGAGGTGCGCGGCGTAGTGGAAGGCACGCAGTCCATCTCTAGAGGAGTCGTCTTCTTCGACGACGGCGTCTCTGGGCGTGTTCTCCGGTGATCTCGTGTAGAGCTGTCTGGAGGTGATGAAGGGGCGATCCAGGGAGCGGAGAAGCTCGAGGATGACCAGAGGAGGAGGAGAGGAAGCTCGGGGGCCAGGGTCGTGCCCTGGATCGTTCCCCCAGCTACATCGCCGGAAAACGAGGACGGCGAGCTCCAGGGAGCAATTCAGACCTCTGAATTGCTCGGAAACAAACCAAAAAGAGAGAGGGGACTCTAGGAAGCTATATTCGAAACTAAAAGAGGTCTGAGGAGATCGTACCAGGCTCGACGATGTGAGGCTCCTTCACAGCTCGCCGGAGTGTCTGAATTCTCCTCCTCTCCTTCCCGTGAGCCTCCCTTTCTCTCTGGAATTCTCTGGCACTCTGAGTTCTCTCTCTCTCTCACCAAAACAATTCCTTAAAGCATGCCTCTACCCTTCCTTTTATAGGTGGAGAAACCCGACGACCCAACCCATAACAGACCACTAACTCCCTAACAGATCGACCAACAGACTTCTATCCTCCTAACCGAAGTCGTAACAACCCTGCAGACAACAAACGGCTGCCCCCCTTGCGCTCCATCTTGTCCCCTACCTGCCGACAGGGATGAATGGCGATCCAAGCTCCTCCGGCGACTCATCCAATGGCTGGGGCAGCTTGGGTGGCTCTCTGGATCGGTGGTGAGATGGACTGGAGGCTGAGCTTAGTAAGGAAGGATGACTTGAGGCTAAATCGTGAGGGACTAATGGAGATCAAGTGGGTTCAGTGGGGGAGGAAGGAAAGAAATAAGACTTGTATTATTTGGGTAAAAAAATAATAATAGGTGGAGATGATAATGGAGAGGAAGAAATAAAGTATGGATTGGAAGAAAAGAAATAGGTTAAATTGTTTATGGGGGCCTTCATGGGCTTTGGGGCCAAAGTGGACTCACTTGGGCTTAATGGGCCTATGTGGGCCTTGTGGACCTCCATGGGCCTAATGGACTTCAATTATGATTCGAGCTCAGCCACCACATCTCCATCCTGCAAAATTAGGAAATTGGGGTGTCTACACTAAGCCTGGGTCGTTGAACCTAGTTGTTTGGGTCACTGAACTCGTGACGGTGTAGGCTGTGCCTAGGTTATTGAATCTAGTTGTTCGGGTCATTGATGGGGCGCCAGACAAAGACGTATCCCCGTGCATATATGAAAAAGATTGAGGCCAGTTGGCCGGGGCGGTGGCATCCCGCACGGGGAATTTCACCACGGCAGTGCAGGGAGGTAGGGAAAATGATGTCCTTGCCTACTGCTTGTGTGCCTGGTTACCCCTGATCAAGGTAACATCAGTAAAGGAAAAAGTGGAAATGAATAAGAAAAGAATGTGATTTGAGAAATGAAAAGAAATGTGGCTTGACCAGGATTGGACTCATGAATGGTGTTAAAATCCTGGAATGAAACAATGATGATGTTTTAACTAGTTACCAGTCAGTATTTATGATTTAGATTTTGAGCCTGAGAGGCATTGTGTTTTAGGTTGGATCTAGTCAGAAATATGAATTTTGAAAGTGTGATTTTGGGAAGAAATCCCAAGGATTGAAAAAGGCATGTTTTGGAAAATGATTTCCAAATGTTTTAAAAGAAAATGCAAAATAGGAGTTTCTGAAAAAGAATGTGATTTGGAATATATTTCCAAATGTTTCGAAAGGAAAAGAAAGATGGGTTCTGAAAATATTATGGATTTGGGCTCAAGTTCCCAAGTGATTTCAAACCGAAGAAAGAGAATGATGTTTCAAAAAGAAGAAGAAGAAGGAAAAGTGGAGTTTCAAAAGAAAACCAAACTTTGAAAATTAAAAAGCTGGGTTTTAATGGTTTTGTAGTGTTTTTGTGGTTTGTGTGTTTGGGGCACGTAATGGGTGACTTAGATGTCACTCATGCGTGCTTGTTTGGTTTTTGGGTGCAGTCGTGTTCCAGTGCCGGAGTCGGAGCTTCTAGCCGCACATTGTTTCCTGGTGGTGAGCCTTAGTTACAGTTATTTAATTTTACTGTAATTAGTGTAATTTTGCTTATGATACTATAATTTAGGTAACGTGCCCGGGTTATGGGCGTTATAGAGTGGTATCAGAGCTAAGGTTACACCTAGTGCACCGGCTTGGTGATGTCCGTTCTAGTGGTTCCTTAGGACTGCACAATAGAGAGTCGTGCACCTGAATTTTTGGTTGTATTTTGTTGTGTTGGCAGGAAGATGTCTCGCCGAGGCCGCAGTCATGGCAAGACCCCAGTACCCGACTCTGAGACGGAGAGGGTAGTGCATGGAGAGGGATGAGATGAGAGTTTGACGAGATGATGCGGGATTTCACCCAGTCCTTTGGCAGCAGTAGCAACGATGAGGCGAAAGGAGACCCGTGGATCAAGCAGTTCTGCCAGCTTGGCGCGACGACTTTTGATGGGGGCAGCACACCAAAGGAGTGTGAGGCTTGGTTCCTAGAGGTGGAGAAGATCCTAGAAGGAATTGAGTGTTTAGCAGAGAAGTGGGTCCGGATCGTGACATTTCAGCTAAAGGGTGCTGCGGATCAGTGGTGGAGGACGGTGCGCCGTACCAAATTTCCGAATGCGGATCTACTGATGATCTCTTGGGAGGAATTCCGAGAGGTGTTCTATGAGAGGTTTTTCCCTGAGCATGAATGGGATAAGGTTGATAGGCAATTCAGGAACCTAAAGCAGGGGAGCCAGACTGTGGCTGAGTATGAGTCATCCTTTCTTCGGCTGGAGCAATTCTCTCAGGCCGCAATTTCTGAGAAGAACAGAGATGAGAGGTTCGTGGAAGGACTGAACCCTATGCTGAGATTTAGAGTTATTGGCTTTAGATGCCAGACCTTAGCGGATGCTGTTGAGCATGCAAGCCGCTATGAGGATGATCGTAGGCTGTTCCAGGAGGAGTATCTCAAGAAGCAAAAGGGGAGAAAGTCTGTCCCTCGACATTCTATCTCTCAACCCTCCGTTTCTTGATCGTCTGTGACTGGAGCGCCAAGTTCTGGGAGTTCTGGCAACTCTGGGAAGAAGCGGAAGCAACAACCTACGTATGGTAGAGAAGAGAGTATGGGATTCAGTCACGCAGGGTCCAGCAGCGGCCCATAGTTGGGACCATGCCATGTTTGTGGCAAGAAGGGGCATGTAGCGGCGCAGTGTTGGCACAGGCAGAGGAATTTAGACAGTGTGGTATGCTACAACTACGGGAAGTCTAAGCACTACTAGAAGGATTGTCCCAGTCAGCCAAAGCCAGCAGCGGATGCACCAAGTCAGCCTACCAAGGGGAGAGTGTTCTCCATTACTGCCCTAGATGCTGGTCCATCTGGAGATGTGGTAGAAGGTGAGAACTAGTACGGCTGTATGAGTTAAGTCTTGTCCTATAATAATAGATCCTATGTGTACTTAACACTATTTCTTATTATGATTATGGTTATGGTGTGTTGATTATAGGATCTTTTCTTGTGGTTGATCAGATGGCCCGAGTATTGTTCTACTCTGGGTGTTCATTTCCTTTTGTCTCTGAGTCATTTGCTTCTGAGATCGGGACTAGGCCAGCTAGGTTGGCATTCCACCTAGATGTAGTCACTTCATTGGGAGAATACAACCTAGCGTGGAGATATTTGAGACCGGTTGATGTTCAGCTGGGGGATTGGCTGGCACAGCATTCAGTCGTGATAGATTGTGCCAAGAGAAGAGTTCTGCAGAGTGTCCAGGCCAAGGCTGGTGCATAGTACAAGGCACCAGACCAGGTGAGTCTAGAAAAGTGATTGCTACTCTCAAGGCCTATCATCATCTGGCAAGAGGCAGTGTGGGCTATTTGGCCTGTGTGACAGTTTCTACTTCACCTGTGGTCGAGATTTAGGACCTACCAGTGGTGAGGGAATATCCCGATGTTTTTCCAGAAGAATTGCCTGGAATGCCACCGCACAGGGAAGTGGAGTTTGTGATTGACTTGGTGCTGGGATCAGGTCCTATTTCCAAGGCTCCGTACAGGATGGCACCTGCTGAGTTAGGAGAGCTCCGGAATCAATTGCAGGAACTGATGGATAAGGGATTCATTAGTCCCAATATATCACCTTGGGGAGCACCGATTCTATTTGTTAAGAAGAAGGATGGTTCACTTCGACTCTGTATAGACTACCAGATGTTGAACCAGATCACAGTCAAGAACAAGTATCCACTGCCCAGGATCGACGATTTGTTCGACCAACTGCAGGGAGGATCTGTGTTTTCCAAGATAGAGTTGAGATCTGGATACCATCAGTTGAGGATCAGTGAGCCAGATGTGGAAAAGACAACCTTTCACACCCATTATGGACATTATGAGTTGTTGGTTATGCCATTCGGGTTGACGAATACTCCAGCTGCTTTTATGGACCTAATGAATAGGGTGTTTAGGCCCTATTTGTATCAATTTGTGGTCATCTTTGTGGATGATGTTTTGATGTATTCTCTGGATGTTCAGACTCACAGGAGGCATTTAAGGATTGTACTGGAGACGCCAAGGTAGCATCAGCTTTATGCCAAGTTCTCTAAATGCGAGTTTTGGCTGGAAGAGGTGTCCTTCCTTGGTCATATTATTTCAGGAGAAGGCATCAAGGTGGATCCAGCCAAACTGGATGCTGTGAGCAGTTGGGCCAGACCGAAGACAGTAACTGAGATTAGAAGTTTTCTTGGTCTGGCAAGATATTATAGGAGATTCATTCAGGATTTCTCCAAGATTGCTGCACCTTTGACCAGACTGACTAGGAAAGAAGTGCACTTTGCCTGGGATTGGTAGTGCGAGGAGAGCTTTAATGATTGAAGGCTCGTCTGGTATCGGCCCCAATTTTGACTTTACCCTCTAGGAGTGGTTGTTTCACGGTCTACAGTGATGCCTGTGGAACTGGTTTGGGGTGTGTGTTGATGCTGCATGGTAGGGTGGTGGCGTATGCCTCACGCCAGTTGAAAGATCATGAGAAGAATTATCCCACCCATGATTTAGAGATGGTAGCTGTTGTGTTTGCCTTGAAGATTTGGAGGCATTACTTGTATGGTGAACAGTTTGAGGTGTACACAGATCATAAGTGTCTGAAGTACATCTTTACTCATAAGGATTTGAACCAGAGACAGAGGCGTTGGGTGGAATATATTAAGGATTATGATTTCAGTTTGTCATACCACTCAGGGAAGGCAAGTGTGGTTGCAAATGCTTTAAGCAGACACACTCATGTCTTAGCTAGTCTGATGATCCTTGAATGGAAATTGTTAGAGGGATTAGTGGAGTGTAGGCCACGGAGACAGTCTCAGGGACCCGCCAGAGTGATGCTGGCTAATTTGTTTGTTCGCCCGAGGATGATCGAGGCGATTGTCACAGCTCAGCAATATGATTCTTTTGTGTCAAATATCTGGAGGAAGCTGGTAATGCCCCTCATTTTTCAGTTGGGGTAGACGGTGGGTTGAGGTACGATCTGAGATTATATGTGCCTCAAATAGAGGAAATCAAGAATAGTTTGTTGCATGAAGCTCACCGCTCCAGATACACCATCCATCCAGGAAGCACCAAGATGTATAAAGACCTGAAGAGGAACTTCTGATGGCCTGGGATGAAGAGGGAGATTGCTAAGTATGTGGCGAAGTATGCTACCTACCAGATGGTGAAATAGAGCACCAGAAGCCCGAAGGGACTTTGCAACCTCTTGACGTTCTAGTGTGGAAATGGGAAATGTGTCGATGGACTTTGTGACGGGTTTTCCACGAACCTGAAGAAAGAATGATACAATTTGGGTGATAGTGGATTGCCTTACGAAATCGGCACATTTCTTGCCAATGAGAGTGAATTTTCCTTTGGCAAAACTAGCAGAGTTGAATGTGGTTGAGATTGTGAGATTGCATGGTGTCCCAGTGTCTATTGTGTCTGATTGAGACACGAGGTTTATATCGAGATTCTAGGGAGCTCTACAGGAGGCTTTTGGGATGGTGCTGAATTTTAGCACTGCCTTTAACCCCCAGACGGATGGCCAGACAGAGAGGACCATATAGACACTAGAGGACATGCTAAGGGCTTGCGCCTTGGACTTTGGTGGTAGCCGGGAGGATCATTTACCTCTGATTGAGTTTGCATATAATAACAGTTACCACACTAGTATTGGTATGGCACCATATGAGGCATTGTATGGCAGACCCTGCAGGACACCTACTTGCTGGAGTGAGGTGGGTGAGAGACAGTTAGTTGGGTCCGAGATCGTACAGCAGTACGAGGGCAAGGTGGATCTGATCAGGAAGAGGTTGTCTGCCTAGAGTCGGTAGAAGAGCTATGCTGATAGGAGGCAAAGAGTTCTGGAATTTTAGGTAGGAGACTTCATTTTCCTGAAGGTGTCACCAACCAAGGGTGTAATGTGGTTCGGTAAGAGAGGCAAGTTGAGCCCAAAGTATATTGGACCGTACCAGATTACCATGAGGGTTGGTGAGGTGGCATACAGACTAGATCCCCTCAAGGTTGGCGGGTGTGCACAACACCTTCCATGTGTCAATGTTGAGGAAGTGTTTGGACGATGCGTCCCAGGTAATACCAATGCAGCCAGAGGTGCTAGGGAGGACCTGTCTATGGTTGAAAATGCAGTTCAGATACTAGACAGAAAAGAGCAAGTCCTCAGGAATAAAGTGATCTCATTGGTGTTAGTTCAATGGCAACACCATGGTGCATAGGAAGTTACTTGGGAACGCGAGGTGGACATCCGAAGATTGTACCCCTACTTATTTTATTAGAGCTGAATTTCAAGGACGAAATTCTTTTAAGGGGGTAGGATGTGACATCTGGGCCTAATTATCCATTTTTATTTATAAACCATATAATTAATTGTAATATTGTATAAATGGTTTATTAAAGAATAATCTATTGTTTCTTGGATGTGTGAGCCAGTGGTTGGCTTTCTGTGCACCTGCTTGTGATTTGGGACCAATGTGGGGTCCGGTTTGAGGATGCACAGTTGTCTCAGTTTGCGTGCCTATCTTTTCTTCCTTTTCTTTTCCTCTCTCTCTCTCTCTCTATTTTTTCTCCCCACGGGCATACATCATCATCATCATCTTCTTCTTCCCCCTCTCCCCCACCCACACCCGTGCCACCAACAACACCAGCCCGTGCCTCCCCGTCCTCTTCGACGGGATGGATGGCTGGCGTCATGCGGGCGGAGGAGGAGATAAAGAGGAGAGGTGATCGAGTGGAGGAGGAGGCTGTGGAGAGGGAGACGAGTTGGGAAGAAGAGAAGAGGAAGAAGGAGCGTCCGCTAGAGGCCGAGGATCATCGAGGCTTCGCCAGGGCACGAGGAGGCTCACCGGAGCGTGGGAGGGTCGTCAGAGTACCATCTGAGGTACGCGACCTCGTTCCTACCTCATTTCCATGCTTTCAGTTGGATATGCCTAATGCATGAAAAATCGAGATAAATGTATGAAAAATTGTAGAAAAATAGTAGGAATGATGGAAATGTGATAAATGATGTGAATGTGTAGAGATCATGCTAGGTTGTATGAATTTCGTGGGTTTTTGGTAGAAAAATGCCATAAGTAATTTAAGGTTTAACTCTGAGCATGTTCTCTTTGAGAATTTATATCTCGATGTATGATTTATGGATTGATGAATGGTTTGAGGGGTTTCGAAGTAGACTCAAGGGTCTACACCTCATGATTTACTCGTGTTTTATGATGTGTGTTTTGGGGGTCCGCTAGAGGCTCTCACTTCTAGCGATTTCATGGATCAAAACAGGAGAGTGCCCTGGTTGCGGGAATTTCGGTATGCCGAATTGAATTTGGTATGCCGAAATCCTAACAGTTTAAGCCAGGATACCTGGTTTCAGTAGACCGAAATCATCCGATCGACCGAATCAGGGACTTTCGATATACTGAAAATGTTCGGTATACCGAACTAGGGAATTTCGGTATACCAAACCTGGTTTTGGTTTGCCGATTTTGCCTTGACCCTAATATGCATAAATGTGAATATAAATGAAGGATAAATGGTTTTATGAGTATGTAAAGCATGTGTTAATAGTGTTTTCCCCATGTAGAAGGCATGGAGGAATGTGGAACCCAAATAAGTAGATTTGGGCATGATTTTGGGTTTTAGACCCTATAAATGATTAAAATAATTGTTGTGTGTGGTTTTAGGCATGAGACCCTATTTATGATTTTAAAGCATGGTTTTACATGAATTGAGTTGGGACTCCAGTAGAGGGTCAAGTATTGCATGGAAAATAAATTCCTACAATGAAAAAGAATAGAATGGAAATGGTTTTGAAAGGAAAAGCTTAGAGTTTTGAAAATGAAACACTAATAATTTGTTAATGAACCACGGGTGTGGACAACGTGGTAGGAGTATGAAGCTCCAATGAAACCAATTGCCAGACACGACTGTGGTTGCCGAGCTTGAGACGGTGTATGCTAAGCCTGGGTCGTTGAACCTAGTTGATCGGGTCACCGAGCTCGTGACGGTGTGGGCTGAGCCTAGGTTATTGAACCTAGTTGTTCGGGTCACTGATGTGGCGCCAAACAAAGACGTATCCCCGTGCATATATAAAAAAGATTGAGGCCAGTTGGCTGGAGCGGTGGCATCCCGCACGGGGAATTTCACTGCGGCAATGCCGGGAGGTAGGGGAAATGATGTCCTCGCCTACTACTTGTGTGCCTGGTTACCCCTGATCAAGGTAACATTAGTAAAGAAAAAAGTGGAAATGAATAAGAAAAGAATGTGATTTGAGAAATGAAAAGAAATGTGGCTTGACCAGGATTGGACTCATGCATGGTGTTAAAATCCTGGAATGAAACAATGATGATGTTTTAACCAATGACCAGTCAGTATTTATGATTTAGATTTTGAGCCTGAGAGGCATTGTGTTTTAGGCTGGATCTGGTCAAAAATATGAATTTTGAAAGTGTGATTTTGGGAAGAAATCCCAAGGATTGAAAAAGGCATGTTTTGGAAAATGATTTCCAAATGTTTTAAAAGAAAATGCAAAATAGGAGTTTCTGAAAAAGAATGTGATTTGGAATATATTTCCAAATGTTTCGAAAGGAAAAGAAAGATGGGTTCTGAAAATATTATGGATTTGGGCTCAAGTTCCCAAGTGATTTCAAACCGAAGAAAGAGAATGATGTTTCAAAAAAAAAAGAAGGAAAAGTGGAGTTTCAAAAGAAAACCAAACTATGAAAATTAAAAAGCTGGGTTTTAATGGTTTTGTAGAGTTTTTGTGGTTTGTGTGTTTGGGGCGCATACTGGGTAACTTAGATGTCACTCATACTTGCTTGTTTGGTTTTCAGGTGCAGACCGTATGCAGTCGTGTTCCGGTGCCAGAGTCAGAGCTTCTAGCCGCACATTGTTTCCTGGTGGTGAGCCTTAGTTACAGTTATTTAATTTTACTGTAATTAGTGTAATTTTGCTTATGATACTATGATTTAGGTAACGTGTCCGGGTTCGGAGCATTACATGAAAGTACTAGAAAATGCTACTAAATTTTTTGATTCACTACAAAACCTACCAAAACATACAAGAACATGATAGAAACATATATTTTTGGAGGGAACAAAAGTAGATCTCACGTTTTCTATCACAAATTAACTAAAAACAGAAGTAAACATAAGTTTTATGGATAAAACCCAAATTTTATAGGTGCAATTACAAATAATATAAAAATTATTTATAAAGTAAATTAATATAAAAATATCCTTACCAACTCAACTTGAAAATCGTTGTGGCTTCTTGATCCGATCGTAAAACGAATTTTTTGCTTTCCACCGTTTGACTTCCCAGCCGTGGACGTTTTTTGGAACTCTGCGTCTGTGGAAAAAAGATCACAGAGCCCATTTCACCTAGATTTAACATTAATCAATAATATATATGTTAATCCTCACATGTACAACAATAACAACATCTGAAATTTAATATAAATAATAATTACCTCTCTGGTATACTCCAATACAGAGGAAATGCCTGGGCTGCCTGATAATCACCGTGACGCTCAGGACATTTTGCCAATGCATCTATTCGTGCCTTATAATAGATATCATTCATCCTTTTCTTAATTAATTTTGCTCTGTATAAATCCAACATCATTGTCAATTTAATATACTAATTGTTTAACTTATAGATAGAATAAAAAAATAATTACCAATAGCACATCAAACAT
>JAMKQA010017174.1:0-15336 GCA_024699735.1 Posidonia australis | reverse complement strand
AAGCTACAAAAGGACTTTAAACTTGCATATTAATCCAATCACATGAATATTACATATATGTGAATAATATGCCTTGGTAAATGATTTTTATATTCAGTACTTGAGTATATCAGTTTTCTTAAGTGATTATTTGACAAATAATCAATAGTCATTTGTTATCATCAAAATGTACTTAAAGATTTTTCCAACACAACGTTGGATCGTAGACCTTGGCCTTCATCCTTACCATCGCCACTCTTCTTGGAGCTCACTGGAGCACCGCCACAAAAACCCTAACCCTATATGAGAAGAAAGAGGGATAGAAAGAGTTGGGATGATGGGTTGAGGCTCAGCATAGACTACAATCAACCCAATTTTATTCCATTCTAATCTTCTATGTATGGGCTTGACGTGGAGGTTGACCATAATCTGGTAGCTCTTCCACCATTGGATTGCAACTAACTAGTCCATTCTTCCTCTAGTGTTGGTCACGAACTCTGGAAGAAGATGATGAATGAGAACATGATTTAAATTACCAACCATCATGTTGGGTCAAGGCATACCAAACCTGAGAACTTGGCTTCGGCAACCTATTTGTATAGAGTGTAGACATCTCGATTTTGAGGCGGCTCGTAGGTGAACTCTCCAAAAGTGTTGCTTTGGATACAGCAAGTCTTAACCTCACCTTGGTTACCTTAAGCCTATAACGAACTTATGGTCCGATTAATAATTCAAGTTATTGGATCTGGAGCACCAATGAGGAGCACCAATGTGGAGCACCAAGCTGGCGTACCATGGTGGCGCCAAGCGCACCAAGCTGGCGTACCATGGTGGCGCCAAGCGCACCAAGCTGGCGCACCATTATGGCGCACCAAGCTGGCGTACAGCCACTTTTCAGGGTGCTGGTTGTTCACTTTCCATCTTCTGTTGTTGTAACCTTCACTTGCGAATATTCCTCATGAATCTACGTAAGATTGTTGAGTTTCGAGGCCTTTTGCATTCCAAGGAGTTACCTCTTGATCATCTTTAAAAGGCCATCCATAAGCAACATTTCTTCTCTCTTGGTTGTTCACCCACTCTTAGCAACCAGCTCCTTGCATCCCTGAACATCCCTAGCTGTGTCCAAAGCACCAAGGAGAAGCCACCTCGAGTCACCAAGGAGTACATCAAAGGTATGTCTCTTGACACTTCCATGTAATCTCCGCATGATACTTTACATAGAGCACACACTGCAAATGTAGTATAGCGTTTTTATGTTGTCAATACTGACTCTCGTTGTGTTGATATTTGCTTGCACCCTTTGCCATATGGATGTTCACTTGCACTATCTTGCTTAGGTTGAAGTTTATGTTGCTTTCTCTATAAAGTTCTGTTTGATGTTTGGCTATTATAATGTTCGCTTGTACTATGACATGCCTTTTGCATCCCATATCATATTTCCATACTATTTAAATCATCCAAGATACATCCATGCATCATAAAGAAAACATGTGTAACTGCAGTTCATGTGAACCCATGAGAATGATTAGAAAAGAGAGAATGAAATGGATGTTCAAGTCTTGATTTCTTAACATGATTATGTTCCCTAACATCTGAAATAATGATATGAATAATCTTTCAAGTGATTGTCTGCATGCATTTTATCCAGGCTCTGAAGTCAGACCACAGTCTGAAACAAAGTATCTGGAGTGCACCAGGCTGGCACACCAGGTTGAAGCACATAACTGGCGCACCAGGCTGGTCACAGGGTCCAAGCAGCCAATTTTGCATCATGATCTGTATGTTATTTTGATTGTCTTGAACCTTGATCTTTCTGATGTTTATTCTCTGATATATCATGATCATTTATGCATAATTTCAACATATAATAGCACTGTTTGTTTTAGTTTTGCATCTAGTGAAGTTAGCCTACCGCTGGGATTTGGTGAACTGGTTGTTTTTCAAGACTCTCTGTGTAAAGTTCTTTTGCATCAGTTTATGATCCAGACCCAGGTGGCATAGCTATGGTTCATTAGCCTTTATCAAAGTAGGGTTGTGTGGTCTTGTGTGAGGCATGTTGCCCTTGAGCACAAGACCCATATCATGTTTTCTTGGGTTTTCTCTTTCCTTTATGACCTTGTGGAAAAGGGGAAAACTCACTCACATGTGATCAGGTGTTTTAGATGTCCATGATGCATTTTCAGATAGTCTTATGCATGTTTGCAAGATTTTTTATCGCATGCCATATTAGTCTAGCTTATTGTCTGATCTGCAATTTCATAGGCTCACATAGGTGGCGCACCAGACTAGCGCACCATCTGGCGCACCACACAGGCGCACCTGCCTTTTTTTTCACTGCACACAGTTTCTTTTTGGCATGGTATTTAGTATGATTCTCGATTTTCTTTGCCTTTGGTTTTGTTTGGGTGTCCTCTTGGATATATCAGAATGACTCCAATCTATTTTCATCCACATTTGTGCATGGTAGCATAGGTTTTGCTTATAGCAAAGCGAAGACGTTAGCCACCCGATATTGTTGGAATCGTGGTTATATCCATGCAATATCTTTGCACCGGTGCTTGACCCACAACTTGGGTGACCTTTTTGAGCATTAGGACACATCCTACAGTCCCTCTATCCATGTTTAGCATATGGTACCACTTGCACGTAGAGTTACATTGCATATCGCCCTTGAGCTTATAGAGACAGGCTGAAAAGTCAACATTTCATATAAGTAAACAAGAAATCCATGAAAAATCAATTTTTCGGGCACACGAGGGTGCCTAATATCTTCCTCGTGCATAACAGGGATCCTTGTCCATTTTCTGGTTCGTGTTAACCTTTTCCATTAATTTTATTACATGGTTTTAATTTTTTAAAATGGTTTTCCTCGTCTTCCGTTTTTAAGTAGACTAGGTGACAATTTCTGCATTTTTATCATTGTTTTTACCAATTTTTGCCATGACTTTGCCGACCCCTGAGCATTTGACCTTCTGCGCCACGCCCGAGGCTGTCGCCAGCATGGTTACATAGAAAATACAAGTTAATACAAGCAATGTCATCCCACGGGAAGCATAACACATTTCTTCGTGGATCAAGGATCTAAGCTCCTCCAAGTCTTCCAGTAACATGTCCCATCTTTCACCACGATCACCTCTAGCGATGGCTCTGATACCATTTGATAGAACCTTGTAGATTTGCTCATTAGATTCTGGCCAAAGCTCATTAGAGAGGATTGACTTCAAACGGTGGTGATCTCAATCGACAAGAATAATGACGTCGTGGAAAGAAACAAAGAGGAAGAGTAGATCTTAGTGGAAAAGAGAATTCAATCCTTAGATTCCAGGAAGGGAGTCGAAGAGTAAATCCAAGCGTACCATTTAACTATTGTCTGTGGTTTATATAGAGATTACAAGTGAGCAGCAATTTGGACCATTTGTTATCATTTATGATCTTAACAATATTTTTATTCCCTTCCTAAGCATGAATTGCACAGCAAACAAATCCTAGATGGAGAAAAAGAAGACGTCTTCCTTGGTGCCTTTACCTCAATCATGTGGTAGCTCTAACATCAGAATTTCAGCAACACATAGCTCTAAACAAACTCCAAATACCTTCTTAATTTCCATAAGTTAAACAACAAAAAACTAACATGTCATCCTAAACCAAGACCCACTTCATATATACTTATCCCTCTGAAAACACCCACCTAAAAAACCAGAGTCCAAAAACCAAGTACACAACAAAAACAAAGACCTCATCCTGCCTCTTAATTAGAATTTCAGTGTGACTTCACTGCCATTGCTATCCTCTCGTCCTCCTCCACCACCACTGGAAGTGCTAGTGCCAGACTTTAATCTCTCCACCTCCTCCTCCCCCTCCTCTTCTGTGCTCTCTGTCTTCACCTCTCCACCGTCCTTCACGTCGGACTCCACCGATCTGTGCCCATCTTTGTAACACGCCACAGCCGCGGGGTAGAAGTCATGGCGAACGGGCACTGGCGCCGTGGCCGTGGAGCAGAAGTGGGCAGTGTTGGTAGGATGAGCACCGTAGGCTGACGTCCCGTACTCCGGTGGAACCCAGATGCCGCCGAGCACCACCAGCTGCGGAGTTCCGGTCGGCACCGCCGCCTGCGGCGTTGCTGGGGTTGGCCTTCTCGTGTGCAGGCGGTACTTCTGTGAAGACGATGACAGAAATCAACGAGAACCACATCAACCATCAGCAGTCGGATCAGATTTTGATGGGTAATGATTTGCAAATTAATGAGAATCATATCAATCATCAGCCATCAAAATTAAATTTTGTTGGTTAATGATTTTACCTGTAGATGGCTTTTAACTTCGTCGTTTGTCAGCCCATCAACTTTCATCAGCTCTCTAATCTGCTTTGGCGTTGCGACTGTAAAGTAGATTAGTTTCTCATTAGCGTTAATTAAGACATTAACATGATACCAATATCATGAATTAGTTTCCTTCGTGCATGCATGGAAATATGAAAACTTAGTCCCCAATGTCCTCGAAATCAATCTCACCTTGTGAGCCACCCAACACCTGAAGAGCATTGACAAAGCGCCGGTGCAAGTCCGGCGACCAGCACCGCCTCGCCTTCCGGTGAGTCTGCCCGGCCACCGTCCCTTGTCCTCCACCTGAATTCTCTACGTTGTTGATGTTATTGCACTTCTCCTTTTTTTCTTCCACCGCCTCCGTCGACGCATGCTTCTTCTTCTCCTCGGCCGGAGCGAGGGCCAGATCGGAGATGTCAGCCTTGTCTTTCTTCTCTTTGGAGAATGGAATGAACGCCCCACCGCTCCACTTCTTTGGACTGACATCGTTGGTTTGGCTCCATAGCTGTACAGATGCCATCCAGTTCACCTTGTCCGACTTCTGCTTGACAGGCATGAATTCTTCTGTCACTGGTTTGTCTTCTACGCCATTGCTTGCTCCCAGTTGTTGCCTATAGACCTCCATTGCTACACACAGAACATGAAAATGTTAGAACAAAAATAAAAAGTTTCGTTGTTGAGAGAATTCAGTTGATCAATTACCATTGTTGAGGAGTTGCATGCAAAGAGGAAGCTCACGCTTGAAAGCATCTATCTTGACACGTTCCTGCTCAAGCCTAGCAAGGAATTCTTCAAGCTTCTGGGTCTGCTCGGGTTGGTCGGCCTCTAATGGCTTTGGAAGTGACATGTCAACGTTGGGCTTGTAATCCAAGCTTAGTTCTTGAGAACCCATGTGGATATCTGGGTAAGTGGGTGTATATCTTACTAAAATCTTGCAGCTGGTCCTCTTCTCTCCCTGAGAATGTTCATAGAACAAGAGATCAGAGATCACACACAAGTAGGGTGGATCAGGATGGATCATGTTCTTTTAAGGAAGGGTAGAGGGAGAGGGGCTGAGGGGGGAATAAAGTTGGGAGGAGATAAAGCAGAGGTATGGTGACTTCTTGTGACGAACAAAGGCAAAAGCTTGGCAGCGCTTGTGAGGAGGGAATCGAGAAGGAATACAGTGGGGTTTGTCATGTGCTTTTATGCCTTTAGACTGCTCTTGTGCAATTCTACAAGTCTAAAGAAGCAATTAGAAGCCAAGGAAAGGAAGAGAGAGAAAGAGATGATTATGATATAATTTTTGAGGATTTATACCATGTCTAATCACTGGCTGCTACATGTTCTTGTGAAAAGAAAATCCATCAAGTGGGAATTATTTATTGGACTGCGTTTTTACCATCTTCTTTTCTCATAATTATTGGGTATTTTCACTTATATTCCTTTTGTGTTATTCTCAGTGTCTTCTCATTAATAAACTAGGAAAATGTCAGATCTTTGGACGTATTCCTTACTGAAAACTGGTGGAGGTTTGTATTTTGCATGGAGATGGAATGGAAAATACATGGGATTCCTTTTTCCTTCCATGCATAATATGATCTTTTCCCGTTTTATCTAGATATGGGCAGCAGAGGACATATTCTTCTTCACGAAACAGGCATAAAATTTCTTGCGGCCATGATTCTTCCATGACCAATTAAGGAAGCAAAACTGAAAAGGCTTCAAAAGCAAAACCCACCTGTTTCAGAAACAATATATGAACAGATTCCATCCCACGGGCCTAGACAAAAAACTAGAGAATATATTGTACCAAGTATTCCTAATGCAGCAGAGAAGGATCCAGTATTGTATTATAGGGGGCTAAGAAAGGAATAAGTTACTGATGACAGAGAAACTTAAATGAAAAAAGAGAGAAAAGAATACAAAGGCAAAAGGAGGTGGGATGGGAATCTCCTCTTCTGCTACTGCCTCCTTTGGTGAAGTGGGTAGGAAGGTAAGAAGATTCTTTGGATTTTAGAGAGAGATGAAGATGCAGAGAATTCCCTGAGAAGAAACGACGAGGGTTGGTCACTTTCTAAATCAATCTTCAGGTACAATACTCCAACCCATGACTTTTGTGTAGATTCTCGCCATCCCAACACACAAATCTCACTCCTCTCTTTCAGTCTCTCTCTCTCTCTCTCTCTACATTTCTTTTGAATATCCCTTTTGTCTGGTGCAAGGCGTGGGGAATATCTGGCCCCCAACTTTGTTATCTCTGTGTGTGTGTGTGTGTGTGAAGAATAAATTCTCCGGAAGCGTGAGCCTGAAACAAAACGAAGCCGATGGGTCCTTTACCCATCATGTTTTGAAATGTTTGAAGAGGGAAAGAAAAGAAGAAAACCATCACCTTATCATCTGTATTAGATCCATGGGGTGTCGGGGAGAAAGATTGATTCAATGATTTGTCAAGTTCATAAGGTCCACGAAATTTGCATGAGAAGAACTTTCAACGACCACAGGCACAAAAGAAAGCATGCAAAATCCAAGCTGAAAAATGAGATTACTAGTCATGTGACATTAACCTAAAGTTTGAGCTTGAGATTGAAGCCAGTCCCGTTTGCTTTGAGACTAGAATATGGTAGATGTATTTTGAAGGAAAATTTTCAAACTTTAACATGTGATTTACCAATCATGTGACATTTGTCTAAAGATTGAGCTTGAGATTAAAGCCAGACCGTCTCCAATATTTGTTTTACCATAACTACTTTGAGACTAGAACTTGGTAGATGTATTTCGAACCCTATTACTTAACCTTTAAACTTATTTGTACTTTTGAAAGACTAATTAGATGAATCTTTAATTTAAATTCCACGTGGATGGACTATATGTGAAAGGAAAATCTCTATAGTCAAATGCAGCTGCTTCTGAAGAACATTACTCATCTCTTTTTGGGGATTATAATCAAAAGCCATGTCATATTGAGTTACACTTTGTTAGTTCGTGCTTCAACATTAACATAATTTCTTAGTACAAAGTTGTTTCCTTTCCTCCTCTTTTTTTTTTTTTTTTGTTGAGTCAAGGAAAGAGGCTTCCAGTTCTACAATGGACCCAAAAAATACAAAATATAATTGTAAAGCTCACAGACAGTGGAATTCGTCACCATCAAACAGAAGGAATCACATAAAAAAAATAGTGGGCAAAGTTCATATCGTTCACAAAGATGCCTTGTTCTCTTCTCATGTGGATTCCTTCAAACTTTTGGAGAATTTTGTTGAGTTCTCCACAATAAACCATTCACGATTTATGAGCAACTCATCTTCAGTCCAAACCAATTGACCAGAACTCGTGTTGACTCATAAATGAATGGCATCAAGTTGGCAATTGATCATAAAGTTTTGTTTAAGTTCTTGGCTAAAAGAATCCTAAATTCCAAGCTTAGGCTGAACGATTGGCCAAGATCACTCCAAGCAGTGAAGGACCCCCTCCCATACAGTAATACTGCCCCTATACCAAAGACCTGCAGTCATGTTGGCCATCGTTCTTCCACTAGTTTCTTCGGTTTAGACGTTTAGTACATTATTAGCAGCATCTTCTCTAACAAAGGTGGGTCTAGTGCTAGGATTCAAATCAAATTAATTTAAATGAGAATAAAATTCTGTGCCCAGAAAGATCGTAATGAATATACTTCACCTCAGTATACATGGACGTTATTCCCCTGTTTTAATAGAACACAACATTGCTTAGTTTAACCCACCTTTGGTGGCGAGACCATGTTAGTCTGTCACTGAAATATTGAAAAGTACGAGAGAATAGCCAAATCCTATTTGATCCCCTCCTATTCTTGAAACCCTTTGCTTACATGTAGGATAGAAAGCTTAATCGGTAGCTTTGGATTAAGATAGCGTTTGGAAATACCTTTTTACACTAATTTTTTGATGTTAACTTGTCGAAACGATGCCAACTTGTCAAACTTCTTTAAAAAAACTGACTGTAACTTTTTAATTCATTTTAAGTTATTAGATAATTTTTTAAGAAACTAATAAATGTTAACTTTTTAAAAAACTATTAATATTAATCATAACTTTTCCAATAATATCATCATAAATTGATTTTAATTATAACATAAACTTAAGACAATGATAACAACTACAACGGAAGACACCGATGGCAACAACGAACAGCAAACAACGACGTCGACAACATACAGTAGCACCGCTTGATAGTGATGATTGTAACAGACAACAATGACGAAAACAATATAGTTTTTTGATTAACTTAAATGTATTTATTAGACATACAAATCAAATAAATTTTTTTTTACCTTCATAAAAACTATAAACAATATAACTCAATAAAAAAATCAACTTTTCCTAATACGTTAAGTAAGGAAAAGTGTTTCCAAATGTAACCTAAGTATCAATACTATTTTAGCCTCGTTTACTCAAAGACAGCCAATAAAAAAAAATGGTTGAATAATATTTACCCAATCCCAACCGACAAAACGTGAGACAATAGCTTATTCTTATTTCTTGTCCAACCACAATTACAAAAGAGTTTCACGTACAAAAATACGAGCCATATTCTGTCTTTCTTTCTTTTCTCATTTTTCCCTTTTTTTAAACACTAGCTATATTCTATTCCATGACAATGATCTTAGAGCATGTAAGCATCAAATAAAGAGGTGTGAATAACTTTCAAGAGCAAAATGGTCAAATAAGAGTGATCCTATTCGATATGAGAAAATAAAGCATGAAAGTTGGTCTTATACCTTTTTTTTTGAGACACTGTAACTCTGAAATACATCCATCCATACGTGGAGAGACAATCGCACACTTAGGTGGGAGTAAATACCCTTGAAAAAACATACAGAGGCAAAGAAAACATAGATGGGCAACGTATGCTATCAAACTAGTTAATTTCTACTAGCATTATATTCCACAAAGGTAACGAAGCAACCATATTACCGTTTACAGTGCGAAGAAAAATGCACAACGTCAAAAAGTCAAAAAACAGACAGCACAGATAAATAGCGTGATCAATTTCTTTCAAAGCTACAAATTTTGTTTTTGGGAAATTAGACATGAGAACAAGTGCCAGATCCACGAAATACACTTCTATATTGCTTGCCAGATTCGCATGTATCCACCAGTCCGCGATTCTTTCCCAAGGTTTTCTACATAGAACTGATGCCCTACATCACAATTTTCCTACTTCAATAATATCAACAACTTCTTTGTCCCTACACTTTCCAAGTAGTCCAGGAATAATTTCACATATTCTATTTTGGCACCAATATCAGCTTAATATACCAAAACAAAGAAACATCAATTTAAACATTTAATAGAATTAGTTTTAGAAAAGAGTCCAATGTGGCTGTAGTAGAGACCATAGCTAACATGGCTTTAATCAGTGAATTTTTTAATTATTAGTTAGTTTTAAAAAACAACATTATCGATTAAAAATCATGTTGTACACTTATGCGCTAAAATTTTCATTATAATCTGATAACCCTAACTCCATCTAAAATTCCTAATATTATAGTAAATTTCGACAAATTTTAGCCATTAAAATAAAATAACTTAATCATGGTAAATAATAGTCCAAAAATTATGAAATTTGACAATGTTGCAGACATGAAATGGATTAAAGAACCTTCTATTTTGGTTTTCACTTTTATTTTAAAATATATGAAAAATTGGTCACCTACAACAAAGCTGGCTGTAGGCGATTCACAACTCCTTTTTCTCATTGTGGTAGGTGACTCACAGCCCCATTTTTTCCTAAATGCATCCCCCAACCAACACTACTGAAAGAGCAATAGATTGATAATCCACACTTGTGATCAATAGTTCAATGTTCTAGAATAAAACAGACCTGAAAGTCTCCAAGTCAAGCAAGTCATTCTTTGACTTCTATTTAGAGGGAAACATCCATATCACCACCACCATCAACTCCAATCTTCGTCTCATCCACGAGCAACTGCAAGTAAAGTATAGCACATAAACTTAAAACTCTACTGCTTAAAACACAAACAATGAATCTCACGTGTATTAAGCAAGTAGTACAACTTTTCCATGGTAAGCTAGGATACCAAATTGTGAACAAGTACAACAAAATTATAGCATATCCTTCAAAAGGGGTGATAAAGCTTCAAATGACTAATATCATATCATCATGAAGATATTGTTCTAAATCCTCGATTGGATCGCTGTTTTCATAGGTTAAGACATTAAGTTAGAACAAGGATTTATGCTCAGATTTTAGAGATGTGCCCTTATATGTGATAATGAGATCTCATGTATGTAGAAAAGGAAACAGAGAGTTCACATACAGGACCACTGCTTATGCAGAAATTGGACCATGTGAATCGGTGTAGCTTAGTGCAGAGAATAGGGAAATAAGTGTAGAGACTCACTCTCATATCTTATATATCAATCAACCAACAGATCCTTGGACTAGACAAGCCTTCAAACAGAAAATGTCATAATCCTACTGAAATACGAAAGAGATAATTGACAGAATTCTATCTAATCTTGACAATTTGACATAAAACAAAAAGTTCGTTATTGTAATTATCCTAATCATCCTTATAACCTTACATGGATTACCAAGAACAAAAGGGTTTTGCATCACGAATCGTTCATGAATTATGCAGATTGTGTAACATCACATGATAGCTAATTAAGTTGCTCAGTCACAGTGTGTAAAGTGCACAAGGGAAACTGGGAACCAAAATAGTTCTGCATAATATTTCTTACGATATAACTCTAATGGATTCAAGTAAACTAGGAATCCATATTTCAAGTGAACAAAGAGAGTGTAAATTGATAATAAGCTCAGTCAGTTTCTCATCTCTTCATTCAACAATGTAATTTGTAATCTGTGTGGTTTTCTAATATTTTACCCCTTTTCCTTTTTCCTGTCTTTTAAGAATTTTCTGAAAGAAAGCTGGCTGCACATAACCTTGTTTCGTGTGACAGCATACTGGCATTGGGATACGTACCGCATGTTTTGCACCTTTACTTATGCAAAAGTCTGAATATTTCTTAGGATTAGAAAATGGACAAAACATACCTGAAGTTCTAGCTCAGAGCTTTTCAGCCTTTCAGTGCAATCTTGTACTTGCAGAAAAGACCCATGAATCTGCAAAATATATGTAATAAAACAGTAATCGTCGTTTTCCATAAGAAAAAAGAGAAAAGGAAGAAACGGTCAACTCCTCCTCGGTTCTCTTCGTTAATAGGATTATCAACTCACAAGCTATAGTGGGAGAGTATAGGATGCATCCATGCATAACTACTATATTGTTCACCTTTAGTAACCTTGCTTTTTGACGAGAAGTAAGCTTCTTCGCCACAGCTAGTGCCTCTTCCAGTTTCTATACAAGACACTTAAATCAATCAAGGAAAATCACAAGCAATACGAGCATGAGAATATAAGATAATACTGTACATAATGTTCACAAATGTTTACAGAAGCAGTGAAAACTAATTCAAGTATATAAATATGGAGAATATCTTTATGCTAATATGAACAGAAAAGGCTTGCCTTAGACTTCTTCTGCAGTTCTGAGATATGCTGTTCTTTTCCACTGACCTTCTCTTGAAGTTCATCAACCTGGCAAGTATTGACTTTTTCAACTCACTCAATGTGCAATTAGTTACACTAGGTCTTAATACTCTTAAGTTGTCAGTATCTGAGTTTCTTATGCTGACATGTCAAATTGGAAGTCAGACAATTAATCATCATGACAGAATTTGCCCAATTTAAGAACTAGTACACGCAAAGTCTAGCTTTAGGTGCATCTGAAAGTGTTTTGAGAATATCATTTTTATCTTCTTTTTAATGGCATAGTTGCTCCACTTGCAACCACCACACAGAAAACCCACGCTTGAAATCTCTCATTTTCATTTTCCCCTCCAAAAAAACTCGTTGCCATTGGTACGTTGATATTCAGGTTCAAACCCCTGACATCTTGTACAACCACAGGGAGGCTGAACTACTTGACAAAGTGATGTTAAATATGTTATGAAAAGATATGTTTCAGAAAAATTAAGTTTTGCAGGTACGTTTTCCAAACATGGAAAAAATTGTTCCTTGAAAATACACCTAAAACTACTTTTTGAAAACATTTTCTTTCTAATTTAGTATGTTGCATTTGAAAACTCAATTGCATTTTGCGAGATCACATGGAATTGTGTTGGTAGAACTGTTGCATTTCACAAAATACTAGACCCAAAATGCAGTTTCAAATGTATTTTTATATCACACATTTAATTATGTAAGTCCAACCTATACAATCATGTATATTTAGACCAATGGCATGCCATGTGCACGGAAGTTGCTTAAAATCTTCATAATAATTAAAAATTCATGAGCACATATCGTAATGTGGTTAGTTGGATATGGAATTTTCTATGTTCAACCAACTGAATAACATAAACAATCTTTCTGCATTTAATTTTAGAAAAAATATACATAGTCCCCAAAATATTCTTTAGAAATTGAACTTCAGACATTAAGTATTCAGTTCACAGAAGCTTGGTTGCTGCCTCCATAAAGAGGAAAGCAAAAAACGCTAGCTTTTTCAGAAAATTATAAATATAGTCCTACCTCCTTCTGAATTTCCTCCAACCTTTCCAAAGATATTCGCAATTGAACCCTCATCTATGAAAATTCAGCATAAAGAAGGCATGAGAAATGAATCAGCAACAAATACATGTTAAAGTAGCACAACTAAAAAGGATAAAGAATGATGATATTGCTTCTCCTACCTCTTCTTGAAATTCCTCACTGGAATTTGGTGACTCCTCTCTACTATGATGATCATTAAAGTGACCATGCCTTACAAGAAAAGGTAAGAATCAAACTCCGATGGTACAATGATAGATACAAGGAAGATTTTGTCAGTGTTAATCATATTGAGCTAATAACATGCCCAAAAAATCCATTGTTTTTTGGAGTGCCAGCAGACTGTTGCTCAGTTACATCTCCCTATAAACCAAGTTTGGCATCCCAATTGGCCAAACCACTACAACTTATTACTAGAAAATAAGAAACAAACTCCAATAGATATATACTGGGATGACTATGCAAGGTAACTGTGCGGAAATATAATAACAAGTTTGCAAAGCCATAGCTGGAAACAATAAATAAATATCATAAATGGAACAGCCTCAGTTGTAATTCATACCGAAGTCTCCTTGACTGTTTTTCTCGATCATTGTCTTTGCTTCTATCATAATCTCGCCTTCTATTTGCTTTCTCATGATCCCAATCCATGTCATCGTCTCTTTCCCAATCTCTAACACGATTTATTGTATTGTCTTGTTCATGCTCTTCTCGATCTCTATCTGTATCCAAAGAGTGATCCCTAATTCGATCATGGTTATGGTGCTCGTATTCTCGTTCCCGTTCATCATCACGATCTTGAGATTGATCACTATTTCGATCCCAATAGCTATCTCTGTCACGACTATGATCTCTTTCTCTGTCTCTATCCCTGCCCCAGTCAATTTCCCTCCCAGGATTCCGACGGAAGTTGTCTCGAAATGTTGGCCTCCCACCTCTTGTTCGAACTTCATTGACCCTTACTGGTCTTCCACCAATATTCTAGTTACATCATAACAAGGACAGAAAGCAAGAAATTGCAAATGACCTCATGTTTAAAAAATCAAACATGAAACTACTAGCAGTATAGGAGTCATGGTTCTGTTAAATGACTATGTGGAAAATTAGGAAGAACATACCCTGCCATTCATTTCGTTAATAGCATTACTTGCAGACCTAGGATTTCTAAATGTGACAAAACCATAGCACTTTCCCCCAACTCCGCGATCATTGATTATCTGCAGATAAAAAGCATGTGGTGAATAAATCAGCATTAAATAATTAATCTGCGTTTAAATAAAATCAAGTTTTTTAAATGCACCACAATAATTAAACATTTTGGTCACCAGGTGAATATGGTAATTGTTCAACCAGTTCATGACCCAGTTGGACTAGTGACATCATAATTAAAGCATTTAAAATATGCTAGAAAATCCAGGACCATATACATATATGCTTCTCAATATGTGAATAACATGAAGAATAAATGAGTTAAAGACAATTCAATAAAGCTTAAAACTGGATCACCGAAAAACCCTTCTGGCTCACTAGTTGGACTGGTCAAATAGTTTGCTTGACTAGGCGAACAACTAAATCATGTATTGAATGGATATGTTAGAACAGTGCTCTTATCGGTCCACCTATCAACTGGTCAGACTGAGCCAGGTCTTAAAACACTGCATAAAATAAGTGCTACATCCACCACATGTGTTGCACATAAAACATAAACGATCACAAGTCTGGCACCAACTTTCGTTTATTCTACCATGGATAAACAACAAAACAATGTCTGATACACCAAACTGTAGTTTGACACTTCCCTCCAAACATAAAAATATCAGCTTTAATAAGAAGATTTTATCATAACAAGAAATAAGATATAGATGAAAGAGAAGGTAAAACTCCACAAAGGTGTTCTATCGGTACAAAGCAGGACACATGTTTAAAGTGGACAGTTAAGTTTCTTTAATATTATTGTATATCAGAGGTCTATTTTACCCATTTATTTTGTTTCCAGTGCTCTACTTTCTGTATTTAAGAAAACCAAGAGGTGAAACAGAAACACAATTATATCATTTAAAATGGATAATACTTGCAACTTTGCTTGCTGCTTTTCTTGTAATTTATTTATTTGATGTTTCTTTCATATATAGATTTTTTTTTATTGCCATTAGGTTGCATCACTCAAGAATGTCAAGATGCCAAAGTTACCAAGACAATAGTTGTAGCACCTATATGATGTCTCCTTGTTTGGTTAGGCAACATATAGGCACCATACATGGCAGGCTGCATCACTAGAGAATGCCCTTACCAAGCAATAGTTGTAGCGCCTGTATGATGTCTCCTTGCTTGGTTAGGCAACAAATAGGCACCATACATGGCAGGCTGCATCACTAGAGAATGCCCTTACCAAGCAATAGTTGTAGCGCCTGTATGATGTCTCCTTGCTTGGTTAGGCAACA
>JAMKQA010017173.1:0-14136 GCA_024699735.1 Posidonia australis | reverse complement strand
CAACACTTGTAGTTTTCCACAAATCCTTTCTTACATAAATGTATTTCAACATCCCTTCTCGATTGTTTTTTCAATAGTGCACATTTTTTACAAGGACTTATAATCCTTCCATCACTTTCCACAATACCCAGACCTTGATTATATGCTAATTCCACAAACTCCTGAACCCCATTCAATGGCGTTATGCTGCTTGATCCGTGGAGATCTATTTTCTCTTGTGGTTGCTTGGGTTCTTTGAGTTTCTGTGTTAAAGATGGGGTGAGTCAAGTGGAGTTCGCTACTGGTCTCATTTGGTGGCACTGTTGCTCGAGCTATTAGGTGTGATCCCACATGTTTTCCTCCAAGAGGTTACTTCTTGGTTCAGGTGAACTACTCTTGGGGTTCTAGCAGAGGCACCTTCTGGATAATGGCACCGTCAGTAGGTTCACTAGGAAGGAGGAAAACCTCGTGTTGTTTTGGACACTTCTGTTAGGAGTTGCTTTGGATTCGAGATCCATTTGAATTTGACTCTCGAGTGGTCCTTACCATTAGTTGTTGTTGTTGTTGTTTGGTTGAAATTAGTGACTCTTGTGGCCATGGACTCTAGATTGTAGTAAGTTTAACATGTGCTTCACACTTAATAGGTGGTTTAAGTGTGTTTTGGCAGTCTCGTGTCTGGACTTGCAAGGCCACTGTAGTAGCGAGTCGTGAAGAGTTCCATCAATATCCTCATGGGTTGGGATAAGTTCTAGTTGCAGTGAGGCAATGTAGTGATTGGTGGTTCTTGTCAGTTGAGAGAATCACAAGAGGAACCTTCCATCCACCTGTTTGGTGTTGGCCACAGTGGAGGTTATACTTTAGATCTAGTGGAGTGTCGGTCTAGGAAGTAGTTCTTAAAGGCAGATAACGCTTAGGTTCATTGGTCTGTTAGTGCACTCCAAATTTGTATACAGGTTTGTTGTGTCTCTATGACTAGATTTCCCCTAGTACCTCGGTTCAGAGGAGGTTTCTAGGGTAATGGGAGGTGTAACTGAGCTTTTGGTATAGTGTTTGGAGTGTTTCTGACCAGGATGTGCATTAAAGTGGTGCAGTGAAGCATGGCGAGAGTTGGTTACACCTGGCCGTCCTAGTGTTTTGGTGCTTAGGATGCTTTACGACCTTAGAGGACACTAATTTGGAGCCTCTAGGTGAAGGTTTTGGTGTCCGGAAGGGACTTTACCCAAGGATTTGGCAGTGTTTGGACTTATGGAGAGTAGAGTCCATGGTGTCACTCGGAGCCCAAGTGGGATGAGACGGCCCTGTGGAGTGCAGATTTCACTAGTAGGTTGTGAGTTTTTGGTGGCACTGATGTGTTGTTGTCTGTGGTCATTCGTGCGATGTCCTAATATGGTGTTGTGACCATGCCTGCCTGGGAAATGGCATGGAGTGTGCCAAAGGAGGAGGCCACAGCCATGCCAAAAGGCGAAGGCGCAAGATAAGATAAGACAAAATCAGAGTCGCCACCTAGTCTTTTATGGGAAAGACGAGGAAAACAGCAAACAAACCACCCAAAAAAAAGAAAGATGAATGCATGTGATGCAAATGAAAGGACTAAATGTCAACAAACCAGATAAAGGGTAAGGATTCCTGTTACACACGGGAAAGGTGTTAGGCACCCCCGTGTGCCCGAGAAACTCAGTCTTTCTAGTCTGATTTGCTTGCTAAAAGATGAATGTAAATGAATGCTTTCTAAGCCTAGATTGTACTCTAAATCATGCTAATATGAATGCCAAGTCATGACTAGATGGATGTGCAAAATGTATGCGAAAATTGCGAAGAAATCCACACGGAATGACGGAATAACAAAACATGAAATGACAAGGAAAACCACATGAAATGGCAATGTTTTAGAAGAGAATGGTTCAGGAAATCATACCAACACGAAAAGAATCAAAAATGGGATCAACCGAAATCATCAGAATCATCGAAAATATCATAGAAATCAAAATGGGAAAATTGCAAAGATGTTCACGTAAAATGGCAAAATGGTTACATTGAAGAAAATCACATGAAATGACAGTGTTTTTGGAGAAAATGGTCTGGGAAACCACACTGACATCAAAAGAATCAATAATGGGATCAACCCAAATTGTCGGAATCATGGAAAATGTCGTGAAAATCAATAAGGGGAAAATAATCCGTAATTGGGCTAATGTAGGCCTTTAAGTCAATTAATGTATGCCCTCAGGCGATGAAATCCAAATCAAATCACAAAAATCCATAAATGCAGAGTAAAGGGAATCAAATCGAATGTCAAGCGAAAGAATCCGAAAACAAATTAAAGAAAAAAAATCCACGGAGAATCATATGGAATGCATACTTTACTCAAAAAGGATAAAATAATGAGAACTGTAATGAAACTATGCAAAATACATGAAAATGTATCTAAATGTGTAGAAGATGATGAGGAATGATTTATATAGGAATTATGAATGACTTAGTGCAAAACTAACATGCATGTGCATGAATTGATGACATGGGGGTAACTAAGTAATTTCACATGGCCAAATGTGATAAATGTGTGCATGTTCATGATGCATGGTCTAATGTATGCAAAATGTTATTTACAAGAAACCATGATGAAGAAAAGATTTTAAATACAAGAAAATGATGTAAACATGGAAAATCGCAAGTGTGGGGGACTAAAGTGCAAAATCAACAGAGGAACAGCAAATTCATTGGAAAAACATCACAGAAATCCGAGAACAGAAAATTATCACATGAATTAAGGTGAAAATTCGATTTGATGAGAAATAGATGTTGGAAAATCACAAGTTGCAATTTTAAAGGAGGTCCTGGACTAGAGTGCAAAATCCACAAAAAAAGGGAAAATCATAATTAAAGTGTATTCAGAAACTTTTATCTTAATATTCAAATGTTGAATTAAAAGAAAATGTGGCATTAAAGTGTGAGAGGTGTGATAATTGTATTTTAGTAATTTCATGAAAGTTCAGGGTTTAATGTGCAAAATTATATGAAATGTGCAAATGTGACCAAAGTGTGAAATCAGAAATCATTTTACATTGCAAACATGATTCTTAGATGAAAATGTTATTCAAGTGATAAATTACAAATGCACATATGATCAAAAAAGTGAAAAATACCAAAAATGTGTGTTAAAACAATTAAAACCCCAATTAATGAATTTAAGACTAATCCAAGGGCCTAGATGCAAATTTCCTACACTTAGTAACTATATTTTATGAATTCAGGGGTTTACATGCAAAATTCCAGGATTTAAATGTAATGAAAATAAAGTTTTATATGATGTTCAAAGTAATTACAAAATCTTTTAAGGTTGTGGATGTAAATTTCACAAAGAAAGTTCGTTTTAAAAAGCTCTAGGGCACAATACAAAATTTCAAGACTTAATTGTAAGAAAAACATGATTTTAAGGGCCTAAATGTGGTGAAATAAACATTACTGAGCTGGTTATGATGAAAAGAAAACATTCAAGGGACAATATGCAATTTTTATAAGAAAACAAAAAGAAATAAAACTTTACTTACAACTACAGGGGCTTAAACACAAAAATCAAGACCTAAACGTAATGACCTAAGGACCTAAGTGTAATCAATAAAAAACCTAAGGACCAAGACAAAACTATTTCTTCGAAGATCACCGACGCTCTAGTCTCCAGTGAGGCGATAGCAGCGGCACGACGGTAGAGGGGCCAAAGTGATGGTCGAGAAAGCTAGAGGGAGGTGGGAGGAGGCTCTCCAACGTGTTGGGCAAGGTCAGGGCTACTTGAGGTGTTCCCCCCATCTTTAGCTTTGGTGAAGTGGTCTATCGGCACTGGGGAAGACGACGATGAGGTGGCTGGTGGCGGTACTACTGCTGAGATGGTGTGGCGGCGAGCGAGGAAGCATCGGAGTGGAATGGTGGACACTCCAGAGGTGTTAGCGAGGGTCGGGGATGCCCAGGTGGCTCTACCCACCTTCCTTGTTGACGACGGACGTGGCAGTGGGGGCGATGTTCCAGGGGTTATGACAATGGCATGGCGATGTGGGGAGGTCCATGGTGATGCGGCAAGGCTTCCTAAAGTGGTGGCTTGAAGCGGGTGTGTCGAGAAGGCCCCACCCATTTGGTGGGTTCTACAGTGGAGGGAGGCGGTCGACGACGACGCTCTTGGCCATTGTTGGCCAGGGAGTCCTCTCCTAAGCAATGGAGGCTCAAGGAAGAGGAGGAGGAAGATGAAAGAGAGGCCTCAGGGGCGTCATCCTGATTCAAAAGGCCACAGGCCTTGCCGGTGGTGGTGAACCCACCACCGGGGGAGGTGAAGACGACACACACAGGGGATGTAATCTTGACGAAACTCACCTGGAGGGCTCAAATAGACTCAACAGGACCCAAGGAAAATGATTCAAAACTAAAAAAGGAGGATTACCTGGGTGAAGGCCGCTATCTCTCCCGACGAGGCTTGACAGTGACGCTCCTAGACGTGACTGCTCTGGCGATGGTGGTGTGGGGGCTCTGGGTTGCAAAAGGGCTATTGGAAGAGGTCGTGAGTTTTGGGTGTTTTTGCTAGGTTTCTCTTTGGGTTTCGAAGGTCGTGGTTCTCTGGGTTTCAAAATGGTGATCCCTGCCTCTGTTGGCAGTGAGGTGTTTTATACACCAGTGAAGTCTTCCAGTGCCATTGATTAGCTTCTCTAGAGGATGAGGATCGTTAAATGCATGCGTGAGCTGAAGGCGGTTGTCAGGGCTTGCCGGAGATTACGCGTGGACAGCTACTGTGGGAGGGATTGGCGTCGAAGATCGCAGGGTCTGCGCTGAAGGAGGGTGGTGGTAGAATTATTTTTGGGATTTCCTAAGTTTTTGATTGAAGAAATGAATGGGTGTATGTGGGCTGGGAATGGGCCATGGAGTGGGCTTGGGATTTTTAAAGGTTCTAAGGGATTTTAGGTTTTGTTTTTTTTTTAAATCTTTTGTTTTAGGTCAAACTGTGAAGGTGCAGTCTCAACAGAAGAAAGGAAATGAACTCCTGAAGTATCAAGTGCATGCTCAAGCAAGGGTCGGTTGACTATATTGCTATGTGTAGATGAAGAAGAAAGTGGTGTCGGTGCAGTGGGCATAGACTCGGCCCCCTGTGTGTTGATAATGATGACCTTATGGTCAATCAAGTCCTGAATTGCATCTCAGAGTGTAAAATAGTTATCTATAGAGTGCCCCACGGCTCTATGGTAACTGTAGAATAAATTCGCTTTAAACCACCATGGAAGTGGGTTTAGTGGTGGGTGAATTTCCAAAAGCCTCATAAGTGACACAACCTTGGGAAACACGACACTCAAAGTAAGCTAGTTTCAGCATGGGAGAGAGTCCATCTGAACAAATGAGCTAACGACCACATTCACCAGTTGATAGGCTAGTTAGCTCGCACAAGACTGAGGAATACCCGTCACGCTGCATGAACACGGTGGGTCCCAAGAACCTTTGTAGGCAGCAAATTCTGTGGACCTCCTCCAGGGTTGGGGTCAATTTGATCCTCCCAAAGCGGAATACGTGATGATTCGGCTTCCAGAATCGGGCAGTTGCACACAGAAAATAACGAGAAACCTCCACCTTTGTGATATCCAGAAGCTTTGTAGAGATTCCCCAAATCCGCATCTTGTCATGATCACTTTCAGTTAACTGTTTGATCCAAGCCTGGAGAACATCTGAGCACTGTGTGGGCACAACCATTATAGGGTAACCCATGATCTTTAAGGCACCTCAGCTTTTCTTGGCTCGAGTCTCTTCAACAGGGAAAAAACGATCTCCTAAAGGACATGTTCAAAACATTATTCTTTAGAAATAGATTTCCACTTTGCCTCGTTCAACAGCACTAAGCAGAACCAAAGCTGACAGATAAAAGTTGAAATGGTATTGAAAGAATTAGAGAAATTGTCCCAGAACTGAAGACTACAGCTAATCGAACAGGGAGTTGCTGAACAGAATAAATCTTATGTACAGCCCTGAGGGAAGGTCCTTGTTACCAACTGGTTTTAACCAGGTACCCAAGTAATGAGATATGACCAGCAAATCTAGGGGACTAGGATTGTTTGATGACTGCGCCTCCCGGCCGACCATTGGGGATCTTCGACCTGTAGAGAAGTTGACATGCCCCTAGTCGAGCGTTGGCTCAAAGTGTCTTACCATAGGACAGCTGACATGCCCTTGGTGGACATGGATGACTCGTAACCAATCAAAGCAGCTTACATGCCCCTGGTCGAGTACTGGCTCAATGTGTCTAACTATAAGGCAACTGACATGCCCCTGGTTTGACATAAATGACCCTAAACCAACGAGAGCAGCTTACATGCCCCTGGTTTAGGCGATGTCCTCTTGATTCTCTTGAATTGAAAGTCGCTGTCACATTCACGACAAGAGAGCCAAGTAACACTCTGCGACGTTTATTAGGATGATGTTTACAAGAAGAAACGTATGCATGCTAAATGATTTGTTGGATCTTATTGGTTCCCTCAGCATTGGGATGCCTATTTCCAAGTACAAAGGAATGGCAACTCCAGACCTCACGAGACTCTATCCAAGCCCCTAGTTGTTGGGTGGCTCTTTGGAAACGGGTCACTGTGTTTTGGGCTCCATTCCAAACCCCACTGGACCATACCCCTTCTTTTTATTTTACTTATTCTTTATTCTTTCTCCCTCATAGGCGTGTGGGTTCACCCTATCCCTGACTTGGAGGTAATAGGTACCTGGTCTATGGTGGGGAGCTGCTGCTTGTTTAATGGGTTGGCTAGGCCCTTTTGGACATTTCTCGCAGGTACTCACTCCGACTCCTCTCCAAGATAAACTAGAGGGACAGAGCTACTCGTCACGCCTCTCTCTTTAGGGCAGACTTCTATCTACGACTTCTGACTTCTTATTCTTTTATGCCCTTTCACAGATATATATATTTTTTATTTCATTTCTCACGCTCTCATTCTCACCCCTAGCATTTTGTCTCCCTCTGGGAGGTGTAGGGTCCCTAAGGAGCTTGGATACTTCACCCAATTCACATTGAAAGGTGGCTCACTCTCGAGGTTCCTGAATAGTATCTACCTGCAGAGGTGCTACACATTCCCAACAATGGCTGGCTTATTCTGCCTATCATCATCGGGCTAAGATCCATGCATGTGTTGATGCAAGCAAACTATGCCCTATATATGCATACTCTGCATGAGAATTAGTGTGTTATGATGCAGAGTTACATGGATGTAGGAAGAGCATGGATTTATGCATGCATGGAGGAAAGTGTTGGTGTCGCAGAGTGAGGACACACTGTTTATGATCACTGATAGTACTTTTTCAGGTAGCATGAATTAACTGGCTCTGACTGTTTGATGCAGTCCATGTCCTCAAGGATGACAGCCCCTCTATAATAGACCTGCTTGACCACAAATGGTCTGCACCAATTGGGCCTGAACTTGCCACGACTATCAGGGAGATGTATTGCTCACAAGACCAGGTCCCCTGGCAAAAAGCTTCTTGGTCGGACATTTTTCTGATAGGCTTTGGCCATGCACTTTTGATAGCATTGTGCATGATGCATGGCTTGCAATCAATGCTCATCTATCAAATTCAGTTGAGCAAGGCGGTATTCAATCCACTCTGCCTCCTCCAGTTCTGCTTCTTTCAGGACCCTGAGCGATGGTATTTCCAGATCTATTGGTAGGACTGCCTCCATACCATATACAAGAGAATATGGAGTCGCTCCTGTTTAGGTCCGGACTGATGTTCTATAAGCCCACAGAGCATATGGGAGCTTGTCATGCCAGTCCGTATGTGCCTTTGCCATCTTTTTAAGAATCTTAGTTAGATTCTTATTGGCGGATTCTACTGCACCGTTCATCAGAGGTCGGTATGGGGAGGACTTGTGATGCCTGATATGGAATTCTTGTAGGAAATCCTCAACCTTTTTGGCTATGAAATTCGTCCCATTGTCAGAAATGATGGAATGCGGGACCCCGTACCGGGTGATGATGTTGTTCTTGATGAACTTCTCTGTCACATAGGCGGTCACCGTCTTGTAAGAGGCTTCTTCCACCCATTTTGTAACATAATCAATGGCTACTAAGATGTACTGATGTCCATTGGAGGCTGCTGGGTAGATAGCTCCGATGACATCTATTCCCCATGTAGATAATGGCCAGGGTGATGACATACTGTGGAGCTGTTGCGGTGGTGCATGAATAAAGTTACCATGGATTTGATAATTTTGACATCTTCACACGAATTGGCAGTAATCTGTCTCCATGGTTGACCAGAAATAACCTTGTAACATTATTTTCTTGGCTAGTAACACCCCATTCATGTGAGGCCTGCACGCTCTAGCATGTACTTGTAACATTACTATATCGGCCTCCTTTTTATCAAGACAGCGTAGGAGCATCTGATTGTAAGACCTCCTGTACAAGTGGCCTGCACCGAGCACATACTTCGAGGCCAATCGGATCATGGTTTTCCTATCTGTCGCTAATGTATTCGGATGGTGATTCCTAGTTTCCAAGTAAGCTTTGATGTCATGATACCAGGGCAGCTCTGCTGTGGAATCTACCTCCTCTATACTCATGCAGTGTGCTGGTTGATCTGTGCAGGTTACTGACACTTTCATCATGTCATCCTTTGGTATAGACAACCAGGAGGTAAGAGTGGCCAGTGTGTCTGCATAAGCATTCTTGGCCCTATTCATAAAGAAAAAGCGTATTTCCTTCAACCTAGCCATCAGTTTTTAGAGATGATTGTGATATGGAACCAATTTCAGATCTTTGGTTCTCTAGTTTCCATTTACTTGCAAAATAACCAACATGGCATCACCATGCACATGTAATTTTCGTGCACCATGCTCTAATGCTGCCTGCACTCATTGAATGCTGTGTCACTAACAAATAGAGCAGTAGAGGGCACCCTGGTGTCGAAGGAACTAAGACAGGTGGTCTTGCTAAGAGTTTCTTGATTTTATCAAATGCTTCTTGGCACTCCTCACTCCAATGGATCTATGCATTCTTCCTCAAGAGCTTGAAGATTGACTCGTAAATGGGTGTTAACTGGGCGATGAATCGACTGGTATACTACAACCGCCCCAACAACCCACAGACTTCTTTCTCTATTGTAGGGGGAGGCATCTCGATGATGGCTTTGGCCTTGCTCGGATCTACCTCGATTCCCCTTTGACTAATGATGTATCCCAGCAATTTCCCTGATGGCACACCGAATACGCACTTGTTGGGATTCAACCACTGCTTATACTTTCCCAGACGGTTAATGAGCTTCTTCAAACAAGCAACGTGCTCTTCAGGCTTTTTCGATTTAGCAATCATATCATCCATGTAGACCTCAATGTCTTAATGCATGAGATCGTGGAATAAAGCTGTCATTGCCCTCTGATATGTGGCCCCGACGTTCTTGAGCCCAAACGGCATAACTCTGTAGCAGAACACTCCCCATGGTGTAATAAAGGATGTTTTCTCCATATCTTCTTCTACCATCCGGATTTGATTGTATCCTGAGAACCCATCCATGAACGACAGCATCTTTTGAGAACCCATCCATTTGATTGTAGATATCTTTGCTTTGAGTGGAAAATCATCCTTTGGGCTGGCTTTGTTCAAGTCTCTGTAATCGATGCACATTCGGACCCGACCATCTTTCTTGGGTATCGAGACCACATTTGCTAGCCATTCTGGGTAAAGGACGACCTTTAGAAAGCTAACTTTGTGCTGCTTCATTATTTCTTCCTTCAACTTCAAGAGCCACTACGGTTGCCATCTGTGTAATTTCTGTTTGACTGGCTTGACGTCAGGTTTAAGCGATAAAATATGTACCACTACCTCGACGTCTAGCCCGACCATGTCGTCATAACTCCAAGAAAAGATATCTGCATATTCCCGGAGAAGCTCAAGAAGTTCTGCTCTAGCCTGTGCTGTGAGTCTGGCACTTATCTGCACTTCTTTGGCATCTTCATCAGTGCTGATATTCACAATCTCTGTCTCTTCTTCTACATGCAAGTTCGGGCCTTCAGCATCATCATCGTAAGGCTGGAATTCTGGTGCATCATGATTTTCTTCTTCTACCTCTGCATCATCCTTTTCTTCGTATGCAATAAGCTCCAGAAGGACTTCCTACTAGCACGATGGATCCATGTCCTCAAAGGTGCATACTTCTTCCGCATTCTATCCATGGTGGTGCTTCAGAATGGTCACTATAACCGTAGTCTTTTTGTACACACCCTTGATGATTTCTGGCTCTGATATTCCTGAACTTGCGCCTGATTGTTCTACCTCTGATGAACAAAAGCTCTTACTATCACGCTGTCTCTGTACAACATGTGCAACAGGTAGGCAGCTGTCTTTTGTCTGACAGATGTGAGTGCTGCTACCCAAGTTCCCTCCTGAGCCTAGCTCAGGATCTTCTTTTTTGGACCCCACTGCTCAAGTGGGGCCAGGTCTGATAGTACCACCAAGACCTGCCTCTCGGCTAATAGGAGATAAACTCCTCTAGTCTAGCACTCAAAGACTTGTTCTCTTTAAGGGTCAGGATTGCAGACTAACCCGGTGCAACTGCTTGTTCCTATGTGTCCTTGATCATTACTGCCTTCCCTTTCTTGCGCCTCAGTTCATCCTACGCGTCTTCAGCCAGTACCGATAACTGCTCCTGAAATAAAATCTCCAAGTAATTGAGCATGTTATCGACCTGAGCTACCACGACATCTCCTTCCTCTTCATCGGAAGCAAAATCCACATAAGACGCGTTGGTAGTCCTCAGCACCTCAGGTTCTAGCTCTGGCTGCCCTAGCTGTAAGCCCTTCAAAACTGACCGTTGTTCTGAAGCTGTTACTGCTGATTCTGCCCCTACTGCATCGCAAACTGCAGCCGGATTGGTAGGCAAACCTTCTGCTGACTCTGGTGGCGGCAATGTTAGCATGGCTATCCCTGGGGACACGGATGATGTTGAATCCCTTCTGTAGTCCCTAATTTCCTCCTTCGAGTAGTAGTCCTCTATGCATACCCATTCTGGCTCACTGATCAGCTCAATTGGCTCAGGCTCTGCAAGCATCAAACTCTGATTGGGATCCAACAATCCCGCACAGACAAAATTATTTAAATCTCGTGGAATAACGAGCTTCTGAAACTTACGACGCTTTACGCATCTCTCTTGCGGCTTGTGCTCGTATCCCAATCCTTCAAATTCACGTCTTTTCTCCACGGCAATTGGTTCTGCGATTTTTTGGCCAATCCCCCTAGAGGTGCTCCTTTCTCATACCCCCATCTCTAACATAGATTCTCGACCATCAAAAAGGGGTTGCCAAAAGTGGCCAAATGATTGACGCGCTCGAGAATTGGAATAAAATTGATCGGTTCACAACGGTCGACACGATAGAGCACATCAGAGGGTCTGGAGTCAAAACGAACAGTATGGAGCGACACTAAAATGACTGCAGAATCAGAAGGCTCAATGAAGGATTGACTCAATTGATAAGAGAAGGATTCTGAAACATCACGGATGAGGCGAGAAGGATCAAAAGGCTCGACCTCATCCAATGAAAGGAAATGCACTCCCGAGGTTCCCGATGCATGCTCAGGAAAAGGCTGGCTAACTATGCTGCTAGATGTGGATGCAGATGAATGAGGTATCCGTGCAGTGAGCCTAGGCTCTGCCTCCTGTGTGTTAATGGTGATAGCCTTGTAGTCAATCAAGTTCTGAATAGCATTCCGAAGTGTATAGCAATTATCCGTAGAGTGCCCGGCGACTCTATGGTAACTGCAAAATAAATCCGCCTTAAACCATGGTGGAATCGGGTTTGGTGGTGGGCGGATTTCTGGAAGCTTCAGTAATGACACTACCTTAGGAAATATGACACTCAACGGCTCAACCAGAGGAGTGTAGTCCCTCCTAGGTCGTGGGAACCGCCTGGGTCCCAGGTAACGCCCTTGTTTTGCCGATGTTGGCTGGTAGATGGGCTTGGCGATGGAAGTGATTTGTGAAGTGCGTGGTGCTCTAGATGTAGGAGAATAAATGACCTGATTCTGAGCTGGTGGGCTCACCATATTGGCTAGCATAGTAGGGGCTCTACATATGCCACAGCGTTCTTAGCAGACTCCTTTCGGCTGAATCCAGTATTAGATCCATTGTTGACATTGTTATTGTTACTGGTTTCGCCGGTAGCCATAGTCTGCTTGGAGAATGCTATTAGCGCAGGGAAGCTTTCGCTATTTAGCGAACTCTCTACACGGGTGCCAGCTTTAATCAGGGCAGTGAAAGTGGAAATGGGCCGAATGCTCAATAGGGCCACAGTGGCTTGCTGCGCTCCTCAAATAATTATTTCGATAGACTCCTCGTTGAAGGGTCTATCGTGCACTTGTGATGCGAGGGCTCGCCAACACCCGACGTACTCCCCGAACGGCTCGTAGGACTTCTGCTTGGTGGCGACTAGGTCCTCGCACTTTGGGACCATGTTGAGATTAAAAGAGTACTGCTCCAGGAAAGTTTGGCTCAGATCATTCCAGGTCTTGATGGTGGTCATATCCAACGACGTGAACCACTTCAGAGCTGGACCAGTGAGACTTTTCTGGAAAAGGCGAATGAGAAGTCTCTCGTTAGCCTGGAGCTGAGCGAGATCGCCATAGTACGCCCGAAGATGTGAAATTGGGTAGCCTTTCCCGTTATATTTCTCGAATTCATGGATATAGAAGTTTGGTGGGAGTACCGCCTTTGGGAAGTAGCAAAGGTCCCAGAAAGAGAAAGACTGGTGGTCCCTGCCCTGCACTTGTCGGAGAGCTTTCTCCAGGTTGTTCATCCTAGCGAAAAGTGCATTAGGCGTTGCTGCTGACATTGAGTGTGCAACCAGGGCGGGTCTCGCGTACGCTGTGTCAATAGCACCCGTGTGCTCCTCCAGATCTATCATCTCGCCACCTGGTGCTGTGGCGTGATGACCAGCATACCTGTGTGTATGTGCCAGTGGTGGAGTGTATGATGATGCCTGAACCTGATGCATGGGTAGAGAAATGTTATGTAGTGCAGTGCGTGCTGTTGTGTGTGGGAGTAGCAGCTGTTGAATCGGTATGGTTGGGTTCACGGGCCGGTGTACTCCCACCAGCTTAAGAGGCTGACCACCAGTTGTAGGAGGAATATGCTGTCCATGCTATGGATATGATGCTATAGGTAGAGTGGCTACGCCCATTGTCGGGACAGAAAGAAACTGTGGCGACAGTTGCAATGGTGGAGTGACTGGTGCTACATGAAGTGCCTGAGCAAGTTGAACCGGATCCTCGAGAATGGGTCAAACAGGCGCAGTCAAAGTGGGATCCAAAGAAAATGCCATGTTTTGCAATCTTTGAGCAAGGGCCAGAAGTTACTGAGACTATACAGTGGCAGAACCACCGGCAGCAGTACCGAGGGCTGGAAGATCAAGAGGCAGGGATGTCAAAGGGGGCTGGAGGTTCAAAGATGCTACGGATTGGATTCCTATTGAAGAGACAATGGCAGCCAACTTGGTGTCAAGTGGATGAGGGTCAACAGAAGGACAGGGTATCGTCAGATCAGATGCCCTGGAAGTTGTCATGGTAACCGCCTCCGTTGCTGGCTCCAGACCAATAAAGTATTGACAGTGTCCTGAAATCAGAGGGCGAGGAACTCCAGGTGCCTGAAAGAAGCCACTATGGAGCGATGAAGGAATGAGTGATGAAATGGTAAAAGACTAAGGAGGGGTAGAAACAGGAATCCCCTATAGAGCAGCTAGTGCAGAGGTCTCAGAAGCTCGCTGGGCCATGATGGACCGCGAACAGGGCTGTGATTGCAAGTGAAAGGACGACGCCTACGAGGAGCTATCGTCAGAAGTGACGAATAGCTCGAGGAAAGACAGTCGAGAATAACGCCTCGAGATCGAGCTCACAGAAAGGAACTCCTAGGCTCAGACCTAGGAATTCGCACACAGAACTCTATTCCTGGCAAAGGAAAAGAACCTAATGTGTCAGTGGAAAAGAGAGAAAGTGAAAAAGTGAAGACATGACAACAAAAGAAAATAAGTTAGCTATGCAGTTGTTTATTAGGGTGGCATGAATGGCACACATGCACATGAATGCTACTAACATGCTCTCTCTCACCATGCATGTCCCACATGGAGTGAACCATATGGGACGCACT
>JAMKQA010017171.1:0-12519 GCA_024699735.1 Posidonia australis | reverse complement strand
TGCTCTAGGGGCCTTTTTATAGTGGTCTCTAGGGAGGTTACAAAGGGTTTTGCAAGCGAAAAGCCTCGAATATTCGTTGGCATATTCATTTGCAAAGGTAACAGCCCGGAAGGTGGAAGGTCAGCAGCCAGAGTTGGGCGCCTGGTTGGTGCGCCAGTGATGTGCGCCACCTTGGTGTGCCAACTTGGTGCGCCACCTTGGTGCGCCATCTTGGTGCGCCAACCCTGCTCACAAATGTTTGGTTTGGGCTCTGGCTAATTGGTTTGGGGCTCGGTTTAAGGCTTGATCGCATCCAAAGCAACATAGGGACTCCCATTCCTGGGTCACCTCAAAATCGGGGTGTCTACAGTTACATCATTAGCCAGAGGGGAATTGAAGTGGACCCTCACAAAGCTAGGGCTATTATTGATATGCCTTCCCCAACCACTGAGAAAGAAATTCGTGGTTTATTAGGCTGACTACAATATATCAGCAGGTTCATTGCACAACTTACGCCTATATGTGAACCCATATTTAAGCTGCTATGGAAGAACACTCAGACCTGCTGGAATGATGAATGTCAAGCGGCCTTTGATAAAATCAAGCAGCTTCTGATAAAGCCTCCAGTATTAGATCCCCCTATGCCAGGACGCCCTCTGCTATTATATCTCTCCACAACGCAGCATTCCATGGGCACAGTTCTGGGGCAGCATGATGAATCCAGGCGTAAAGAGAGAGCCATCTACTACCTCAGCAAAAAGTTCAATGAATGCGAGGTTAAATACAGCCCGATAGAGAAAGTCTGCCTATCCCTGGTGTGGGCCACGCAGCACCTCCGGCATTATATGATGGCATATCCGGTTTTCTTGTTATGTCGACACGACCCTATCAAGTATCTGTTCCAGAAGCCAGCATTGGTGGGCAGATGTGTTAAATGGCAGGTGATGTTGTCCCAATACGATATCACCTTTGTCACACAGAAATCCATGAAAGGGCAAGCCATGGCAGATCATTTGGCCGACTTACCTTTGCCAGAATATCAACCTTTGCAGACCCAGTTCCCAGATGAAGATATATTGTTCGCAATGGGTGAAGAGGAGCTGGAAGGGCCTCAGAATGAGCGTCAATGGTGTCTGTACTTCGACGGTGTAGTCAATAAACGAGGGAGAGGCATCGGTGCAGTTCTAGCAACACCACAAGGACAGTTTATTCTTTTTGCAAGGAAGTTGGCATTTGAATGCACCAATAATGAAGCCGAATATGAAGCCTGCATTTTAGGCTTACAAGTGGCGAAGGACCAAGGCGCCCAAGAACTTCACGTATATAGCGACGCAATGTTGGTTATTTCACATGTCAATGGCGACTGGAAGACAAAAGACCAAAAGCTCGTACTATATCATGAACGTTTGCTGAAAATGACTGAAGAATTTGAAGATGTCAAATTTTCCTTCATGAAACGAGCTAAGAATGCATATGCAGACGCTCTAGCAACTCTGGCATCATGGTTATCTCTCCCAGAGGCACAGGCTATAGACATTTCAGTCACATGCATTGAACAGCCAACACATTGTATGCATATCCAAGAGGCGCCATCATTTGTTGAACTACCCTGGTTTAATGATATTAAAGCTTTCTTGGAGTCTGGCATTTTCCCACCCGGCATTTCTGCATCAGATAAGAAGACCCTGATACGATTAGCATCCAAATATGTGCTCAGGGCCGGGCAACTATACAGAAGGTCTTATAATCAGATGCTTCTCAGATGTGTAGACAAAAAGGAGGCAGATATGCTAATGTTAAAAGTCCACGCAGGCACCTGCGGTCCACATATGTATGGGGTTCTTCTAGCCAAGAAAATTATGCTGCATGGTATTTCTGGTCCACCATGGAAACGGATTGCTGCCACTTTGTCAGAAGGTGCCATAACTGCCAGATACATGGCAACTTTATACATGCTCCCCCGCAACAGTTGCATAGCATGTCATCACCCTGGCCATTTTCTACCTGGGGAATTGATGTTATTGGGGCCATTCATCCAGCTGCATCCAATGGGCATCGTTATATCTTGGTAGCCATTGATTATTTTACAAAATGGGTCGAGGCGGCATCATACAAGACAGTCATAGTAGCTATTACTGAAAAATCCATCAAGAATAATATTGTCGCCAGATATAGGGTGCCATTTGCTATCATTTCAGACAATGGAACTAATTTCATAGCAAAGAAAGTTGAGGATTTCCTCTAGAGTTGCAAGATCAGACATCACAGATCCTCCCCCTATCGACCACAGATGAATGGGGCAGTAGAGTCGGCTAATAAAAATCTAGTAAAAATCTTGAAGAAGATGGCCAAGACTCATAAAGATTGGCATAAGAAGCTGCCTTATGCATTATGGGCTTACAGGACCTCTATCCGGACCTCGACGAGAGCAACACCTTACTCTTTGGTGTATGGCATGGAGGCAGTCCTTCCCTTTGAAGTTGAGATTCCATCATTAAGAATCTTGAAAGAGGCAGAATTAGAGGGGGTTGAATGGGTACAAGACCGTAATGTTCAGCTAGATCTAATTGATGAGCACAGATTGCAAGCTCTGCATCATGCCCAATGCTACCAGAAGAGAATGGCTCGGGCATATCAGAAGAAAGTCCGTCCTAGAAGCTTTGAACTAGGAAACTTGGTTCTGCGTGCCATTCATTTGCCCGATGTACAGGGAAAATTTAGGCCCAACTGGCGCGGACCTTTTGTGGTTAAAGAGGCCCTGTCAGGGGGTGTAGTCATTCTTGAAGGCATGGACCATACAGAGCAGTCAGAGCCTGTTAATACCTCCTACTTAAAGAAGTACTATCAGTGACTCACAGCCAATCCAATGCCTTGCAACATGAGTCATGCATTTATCATATTTTTATTACATACTTTGCACAACCTGAATCATCTTCTGCACTTGTTCTTTCTGCATAGCATCATTCATTGCCCGATGAGGAAAGTCAGAAGCCTACCTGCGTAAGACTAGACAAGTCTTCCTCATGTGCTACCACCCTCGAAGCTTAGGATGTGAGAGAGAGATTTCAGAAAAATGGACTAAATGAACAAATCCCCACGGGACCTATATCTCCAGAGGACTGTTAACAAAAAAAAACCTATATCTCCAGAGGGAGGGAAAAATGTTAGGTATAGAAAGAGTGTGAGCATTAAAGAAAATACACTGACCTTGGAGCATAAAAGAAAAAAAGAAGACAGAAGCAGTAGATAGAAGTTAAGCTCCACTGAGAGAGGCATGTGAACAATCTTACTCCTACAATATAGCTTGGAGAGGAGTTAGAGCATGCACTTACTAAGCCCACATGATCAAAGGGACTAGCCACCCTTTCAGCACAAGGGAAATAGCAGCCATTCCCTCAGCCTAAGTGTATTTTACCTCCAAGTAGGAGAGGGTAGGTTTAGCATACCTATGAGGGAGAAAAGAAAATGGATCCTTAAAAGAGTAGGTATAGGACCCCAAGGATTTGGCATGAGGCCCATAAATCTGAAGGAGAGCTACCAATAAACCTAAGTGCCTAGGTTAGTACCACATGAGTTGAGGGCAGTGACACCTCCTACCGCAGGCAAAATAGGCTTCCTTGGTGCTGAGGGCACCAATATATCAATTAACTCTTTCTTTGTGTTTGCATCTTTTGCACAACATTTAGTTATTAGTTAAGCATATTTGCATTTATTTTGCAAGGCGTTTTGGTCGTATTTCGACCAGGGGCATGTCAGCTACCTTGTTAGTCGTGGTATGGGCAAATAGGCATTTGGTTAAGGGCATGCTAGTCGCTTCTTTAAATTAGGAGAATCTGAGACCAGGGGCGTGCCAGTTATTTATATCTTAAAAAGCAGTTCTAGAATACATAAACAGATACAAGCAATGCAGAAGTGACATAAATTCTTATTGTGGTCCATCTCTAATACATGTATTGCTAATCAATTCTAGGCCTCTTCGAACTGCTAGCCCCTGTGAAACCAGTGCCGCTAGAAGGAATCTCTCTCGGAGGCCATGTCTCTCGTATCTCGGCTTCATATTCCACCGTGCAACTGGAACCCTCAGTGATGGCAAGATCAGAATACTTGATGACAGCCTGCGTCTTGCGGGCTAGTTCTGAAGTTGTTGCGTTTGAGCCATTTATATATCTCTTGTACCGTTCAGGACAGGGGCTTTGCTCAATAGAATCCTGGCAAAAGCCGAACTGGCGGAGGACCCGGACAGGATGATACTCCACACCTCCCGAAAATCTCAGAAGAACCACGAGCCGCATATCTCTGGCATTAAAAAAGGCAGTAAAGGTCATGGATACTGAGGATATAATGCACCATGTCACTGAGTCCTCGTCAAGATTCCGCAGTCTATTGCACAGCTCCTGCACCCCGGGAAGCGTCCTAGAATTGTGGGTACGGCTATAGGCATCGAAAGCAGAAGGCCGAGGGAGAAGAATCTTCATTCCCATATGGGCAGCAAACCAAACCTGGCAGAAATGGAATCATAGTTAAGAAAAGCACAGTAGAATAAAGTGTAAAATAGCTTGCTTACCTGCACCAGAGCACCGCATCCATGGAATTGACGGGAGCACCTCAATGCCCGGTCCAAACCAACATAGGTTTCAGCAAGGAGAACAGGAGCCAAATCAATCTGGCAGATCACTATCACCCAAGTTATCTCCACCACCTCGATTGCCACAGTCATCCAACCATGGCTAAAAATGATCTCCCCGAGGAAGCACAGTACGAAGCTGTAAAGCCACAGGATGCCTAGAGATGAACGAGCATTGATGATCTCATCAAAATAATCCAGGCGCACCATGGTTGTAGGTCCATCTCTGCAAACAAGTCTCTCCTCACAGACTTCTCTGGCCACGCCTGTGAGACGGCTCACAACATGAACATAACTGTCATGGCAAGTAAAGACTGGAGGGGGCATGAACGGCGACAAGCCGCAGATCCGTCTGACTTCCTCCAAAGTCAAGGTCATCTCTACCTGCCCAAATTGGAAAACATGCAAATCTGGTTTCCAAAACCGAGCCACGGCGCACAACAGATACCAGTTCACCTCCACCTTGGCTATGCTCAGAAGGGATGAGGAAATGCCCCAGTCCCGTAATTGTTCGCGGTCAGTGGCTGTCAGGGCATCAATCCAGCCACGAAAGGCATCAGAGCAGTGCTTAGGGGTCACCATGGTAGGATAACTCTGCAAGCACAGATTCGGGCCACGTACGGCAGTAAAAAGAAAGGGGGGCCAAACTTGACATCATAATCCAACAGAGTATAATGCAAAGAGCATACGCATAAATAAGAGGCATGTTCAAGATATGAAACCAAGAAAGAATTACAAAAGTAGAATCTGTTGCAAAGCAATGAAGCCAAAGAGGATTCAGTAGAGAAACGGCAAAAGACATATGAACATACCATTGTGAAGACTCGCCGAATGCTCAGAAAAATCCAGAAGAAAGAATATAAGAATAGAAATCTGCTGCTATTTTTCAAAGGACGGCGGCCTCTCTCGCAGAACGTGGGTTTATATAGAAAAACAAAAAGGGATTTTAGCAAAAAAAAGGAAAATCAAACTCGCCGTTTTTTGGAAGAGCGCACCCTTGCAGCGCATCTGAAGAATGCACCTAGGCGGCGCACCATGCAGGCACCTGGAATGGTTGCAAAATTTCAGCAGCATCTCCCCTGAAGTTGGGATCTCGCCAATTCGGCGCCAACTACTTTCAACCTGCATAGTAAACCCACACAGCATGCATTTCAAAATCCCGGAGAGAAGCACATCACAGAATCTGGATTCTTTTTGTATAAATTTTCACAAGATTACAAATTATCCATTATTCTTACAAATTGGAATGAACTGCAAAATATAAAAGAGGCTATTCCTCGTCTGAATCTTCCTCGTCAGATGCTGCCTTTTGAAAATACTCTGCCAGAAGACGGGCGCCTCGACGGGTGATTCGACGCCACCACTGAGCAACTGCAGCAGCTTGGGAACGGGGAGCAGAATCACGGACAGCCTGGGTAACCTCAGTGTCTGAGCGGTCCTCCTCGGATGACTCCATGGTAAAGTCCCCACTACTGGCTACATTCACCTCCTGGGCTGGGAAATCTTGCTGTAATATCAAATATTTCTGGTCAGCGGTCAGAATTATAAGGGCAAATATGTAGTAGCAGTAATAGAAACAGGACGGGAAACGTACCCGGATGATGTTACGCCAGCGCAGCTCCTGCAAAATGACAGATATGCTTGGTGTGCTTTAAGCTGAAAGTGGTAATCTGCATAATAGAAATCTTACCCTCTTCCGGCTGATGTCAGCGTAAAAGGTGCCAAATTGTTCGTCAAAGCCCTATGGATTGTGATAAATGTCAGATTTATATAATTCACATATCATCAATATTAAGTAGAAATGATAATTACATACCTTGGCCCAGTCGGAGGCATACCACATCCCGCGCTGGCTATCCCGCACTGCTTCCTCGAAGAGATAGGGCTTCCCGACCCTTCTGTACCAAGCCAGATAATCTGTATAGTTAACTTCCCGAAGGACGTGTCTGTCCTGGGAAGCTATGGCTGCTGCATGCTGGCTTCTAGCAACGGAACGAGTCGTAGTCGGACGATCCATGTCAGAAGGGGGAGGGGTAGGAATGCATAACTCGTTCAGGAATTGATGCCGCACTCGCCTCGGCAGGAAGTAGGCCGACTTTTTCATGCAATAAAACTTCACCTACTTGTCCCTAAGAACACAGCCAAAATTCAGGGGAGCCCAGTCAAAGCCATCGTATCTGGAGAACGGGCACAGATGAACCTGTTTTGAAGCAAGAGAAATATGTTAGTAATCAAAGCAAGCATTAAGAAGATATAGCATAAGAAAGCAAGCAAACTTACATCCCCGAGTTCTACCAGGTCCAGCAGATACTGGTAGAACTCATAACTATAGACCCCAGCAGTAGCCCGATGATCAGGCTCGACCCACCGGCGAGGAGGGGGCAGGAGCTCATCCTGCAGACGACCGAAGTTGTGCCCTCTGGTAATATGCTCCATGATCCAGTATTGGAGATGACAGACAGAAGTCAGTATATAACATATTAGGCATAAAAGAATTTTGTTTTGAAAAAAAATAATGAAAGCAGATACTTACAGTCAGTAGAGGGTACAACCCCACATAAGAGCGGCGCCCAAGCTTAACCACATTGTTAAACCCACAGATTAGCCAGGTATAACTAGCACCGACCCAGTCATAATGATCTAGATGCTCCAGGTTGGTTAAATATGCTATCCAATCAGTGTGGATGCAGTAAGCAGATGAATCGCAGAACATCATGGCCAGAATTTCCAGCACAAAATGCCTCAGCACAAAGTCTGCCTCCTCGCTATCAGGCTCGGGATTGGGCCAGAATTTGTCCCACACTCTCAGCCATCCTACTGTGATCATATATTTCTCTCGAGGTGGCTTTGGGGGAACACGACCTAAGTGTGCGGGAGCAAGATGCATACCGTGAGTGGTCTCACCTATGATCGACTCGTCGCCAAAGGGAAGACCTGTCAACAGAGCCCACTGGTCAAGCAGGACGGTCAGCTCGTCGAATGAAAAATGGAAAGTGTGCATCTCAAACCTCCACCTTTCCACCAAAGCCCTAAAAAAGTTGTAATGGCCATGAATGATGGGTATACGCAGCAAACCTCCGAATGGAGAGCGATGTAGGAGGAAATCCTGCAAAAAATCTGGTAGATGGTGGAAGTGATCGAGCATTGGGCCCCAGTGGCATCGCATGATCCGGTTTGCAACCCCCTCCTGAAACGTCAGAAACAGAATTAATGCTAAGTCAGAAAGCGATTTATAATGGTAAAAGCTCAGTTAAAGCCGGGAGATTACCCCGAAGTCTGGACCTTCACAGATATGATGGTCACTCAGTAGCCACCCCTTGAAATTACCCGACTCCTGAAATGCATGAGTCAGATAAAGCACCAGATTTATATGTAAATTTACCGCCAGTTTTGGGTGTACCTTAGTAGGGACAGTATGAGTCAAGCTGCTGGAGGCCCGTGACCTCGAAGAACTGCCTCGCTGCCTAGGTCGGGAGCTAGAAGGCATGTCCCGTGAGGATTGTGGAGTCTCCACCTCGGGAATTGGGTCATCCTGCGGAAAGGAAAAAGCCGAACCAAGAGTTAAACAACAATAGTAAGCATGACGAATGCAAAATATGTCAAAGATTTGGCATTACATTCGCTGGCATAATAGCAAAGGGCATGGCATTTAAATGAAGCCTATGGCATGTGGAGGTAAAAATGCAAGTGTACAGTTGCAATTCAATATTTGATTGTTAAATTTGTAAAGATGAAAGGCTATCAAGTGGTTCAGCAGTTTGATGCAAAGCAGTTAGCAATAAAATCAGAGATAGCATGAATGGCAGTATGGCATAAGCAAGCAAATATGTGCCCAAATCCAACGAGCCTCACGGCCAACCCATCTCCAGCCCGCCACCGCGTCACTTCTACTGCAACCATAGGTCATAGCCCCTGCTCGTCGGAGCACCGTCGGCAACCAAACAAACCGCTACGGCCAATCCACCAGAACCCAGCTGTGACCTCCAACTGCAACTGCAGGCAAACCCACGGCCACCACTGCCTCCTACACAAAACCGACCCACCACCGTGCGGCTATGACCGCCGAGACCCTCAGGCAGCCCACGACTCCTACTCCATCGGCGTTTTCAACTGCCGAGCCCAAGCCACAAACTGCTGAGGCCGCCCCTTTGCCCGGCGGAGCACATCCAGTCGTCGACCACTTGAAACAGAGGGAAGTGCAACCACAAATGGAGATTAGGGGAAGAGAAAATACCTCTGCTGGTGAGCCTCTGTCCAGCCAATCCTGGAGGGTCCGGTCCATGCCGCTGCCGACCATGTCGCTGCCGCAACCAACCACTGCACCTCCGCCGATTCCTCGCCGCAAGGACGCGCCTCACGCGCGCACCAACAGTAAGCACCCCGTCGGCGCACCTCTTGCACGCTGCTGCCGTGGAAGGGGGGATGGAGAGAAGAGAAGAGAAAGAGAGGGAGAAGTGTGTTTCGCCTGCCGTGGAAGAGAGAATAAGGAGGAAGAAGAAGAGGCACGCGTGTTGGAGAAGATTAAATGAAAATGAGGAGAATATATGAATAAGTAAATGTGTTGCTTTTTGAAAGAGAAGGAAATCCAAGAAATGAAGAAGAGCCATGCAACATAAGCCCCTTGCATTCCCAGGAAGCAGGAAGAAATGAAAAATGGTAGTTATGGCAGTTATAAAGTAGGACCCACGTGAGAAATAGGTCAGGTTTCAGAATGCAAAATGGCCATGAAAATTGCGTTTCTGCCCTAGCACTTCCAACTTGCACTCCAAGAGCAAAATATGCAATATCAAGCGTGTGGCCCACCAAATGCATCACATGGAGTAATTTGCAGAAAACCCCTATGTTTTGCACATTTGCAAATCAGCCCACAAGGGATGTGGAAGGTCTAAATTGAAGCAGACATTTGTTGATATGCAATAGAATCTCGAATGTCACAACATAATAGTAGTATGGCAATTAAAGACAGTCATGGTTGGACAGTTTACAGTAAAGCCCTCAAGTTATGGATATTTGCAAATATGTCCTCACCTTTCGAGAATTCCAGTAAAGAAGAGATTATACATGCATCTCGACAAGATTGCCAGTCTCCACACCGCAACCTCGGCAATCAGCATATTGCAGTTCCTTCCTGGGGAATAGTCCAGGGGTCATCGCTTTATTTTCCGGGATCTCCTCCTGAGTGGATGGGACCCTTCTGTCCCCATTTGGATTTTCATGGGCGCGAATCCAGCTTGCTTGACTTCGACCAGGCGGTCGATGTCATTTGCCCTTTTGGATTTTCGCAGGAGTGGAATCCAGCTTGCTTGACTTTGACCGGGCGGTCAATGTCGTTTGCCCCTTTTGGATTTTCGCAGGCGCGGAATCAAGCTTGTTGACTTTGACCAGGCGGTCAATGTCGTTTGCCCCTTTTGGATTTTCGCGAGTGCGAAATCCAGCTTGCTTGACTTTGACAGGGCGGTCAATGTCATTTGCCCCTTTTGGATTTTCGCAGGCGTGGAATCCAGCTTGCTTGACTTTGACAGGGCGGTCAATCTAATTTGCCCCTTTAAGATTTTCGCGGGCGCGAAATCCAGCTTTCGTGACTTTGACCGGGCGGTCAATGTCGTTTGCCCCATTTGGATTTTCGCGGGCGAGAAATCCAGCTTGCTTCAATTTGACCGGGCGGTCAATGTCATTTGCCCCTTTTGGATTTTTGTAGGTGTGAAATCCAACTTGCTTGACTTTGACGGGGCGGTCAATGTCATTTGCCCCTTTTGGATTTTCGCGGGCGCGAAATCCAGCTTGCTTGACTTCGACCAGGCGGTCAATGTCGTTTGCCCCGTTTAGATTTTCGCGGGCGTGAAATCCAGCTTGCTTGACTTTGACCGGGCGGTCAATGTCATTTGCCCCTTTTGGATTTTCGCGGGCGCGAAATCCAGCTTTCGTGACTTTGACCGGGCAGTCAATGTCGTTTGCCCCTTTTGGATTTTCGCGGGCGCGAAATCCAGCTTGCTTCACTTTGACTTGGCGGTCAATGTCATTTGCCCCTTTTAGACTTTTACGGGTGCGAAATCCAGCTTGCTTGACTTTGACCGGGCGGTCAATGTCATTTGCCCCTTTTGGATTTTCACGGGCGCGAAATCTAGCTTGCTTGACTTTGACCAGGCGGTCAATGTCGTTTGCCCCTTTTAGATTTTCGCGGGTGCGAAATCCAACTTGCTTGACTTTGACCGGGGGGTCAATGTCATTTGCCCCTTTTGGATTTTCACGGGCGCGGAATCCAGCTTGCTTGACTTTGACCGGGCGGTCAATGTCATTTGCCCCTTTTGGATTTTCGCGGGTGCGAAATCCAGCTTGCTTGACTTTGACCGGGCGATCAATGTCGTTTGCCCCTTTTGGATTTTCGCAGACGCGGAATCCAGCTTACTTGACTTTGACCGGGCGGTCAATGTCATTTGCCCTTTTGGATTTTCGCGGGCGCGAAATCCAACTTGCTTGACTTTGACCGGGCGGTCAACGTCGTTTGCCCCTTTTGGATTTTCGCGGGCGCGAAATCCAACTTGCTTGACTTTGACCAGGCGGTCAATGTCGTTTGCCCCTTTTGGATTTTCGCGGGCGCGGAATCCAGCTTGCTTGACTTTGACCGGGCAGTCAATGTCGTTTGCCGTTTTGGATTTTCACAGGTGCGAAATCGAGCTTGCTTGACTTTGACCGGGCGGTCATGGTCCCTTGCCCCTTTTGGATTTTCGCGGGCACGAAATCCAACTTGCTGGCTTTGACCGGGCGGTCAATGTCTTTTGCCTCTCCTGGACTTTCGCGGGCACGGAATCCAGCTCCTTGACTTTGATCGGGCGGTTAAAGTCCATGGTTTCTCAGATAGGAAATCCTGTGGCTTGACCTTTTGACCTGATGGTCAAGGTTCCTAGCCCATTTCTCGGATTTCCTTGGACAGGAAATCCGGTGGCTTGACCTTTTGACCTGATGGTCAAGGTTCCTAGCCCCTTTCTCGGATTTCCTTGGGCAAGAAATCCTGTGGCTTGACCTTTTGACCTGATGGTTAAGGTCCTTAGCCCCTCTCTTGGATTTCTTGGGGCAGGAAATCCTGTGGCTTGACCTTTTGACTAGGTGGTCAAGGTCATAGCCCCTTTTTCGGATTTCCCTGGGCAGGAAATCCAGCTGACCTATTGACCGGACGGTCAAGGTCCTTGTCCTTTCTCTCCTGGGTTTTCGCGAGCACAAAATCCAGTTGTTTGACCTTCTGACCAGGCAGTCAAGGTCCTTTTGTTTCTCCTTTTTGTTCCGAGTTTTCGCGAGCACGAAATCTCTTTGTTCGCCCTTGGTCCGTGTGGACCAGGCCCTATTTTGCTTGACAAATGGTATGTTTGTCATGCCCCCTTTCCTTGGGCTGGTATCCCCAACTACTCGGTTGACAACCGTCTCGCTGTCAGGCGGCCGGGTTGACACGACTAGATTAGCTTGTCGTATCCCGTCTCTCAGGTTGATAACCTCATAATCCGGCTGATGAGTCCGACAACTTATCATTTTCCTGCCAGTGTTTTCTTCTGTGAGCAGGGTTTTCTTTATCTTTTGCCTTGTTATTTCAGCATTGGCATTAGCTTCACAACGGCCTTCTGCATCGGCTCTTGCATTGGCATCTCACATTAGCATCGCATCCCCAGCATTTAGATCAGTAGCTGCACGCATTTCGCATTTGCATTTGCATTTGGCAACAAGTCATGACTTTCGGTGCATCCGGGAGCTTATTATCTTCGGTCTTTCTTTTCTTCCTTGAAGGTGTTAGAAATATTAACATTAATTTTGATGATTATTCATTTGTGCTTATTTTCATAAATATTATAACGTGAAAAAGATTTAGAGTGTCTTAGCATGAATTCAAAAATACATACCGGCATCAAGAGCGATGGACTATTCCAGCA